>JASDQU010689521.1:28220-38666 GCA_032191745.1 Picea mariana | reverse complement strand
AGTGTTGGCCAAAATTCCAACACAAATATCTTCTTCGAGCATGTGTGGGTACACTTTGGACTACCATATACCATCATATTATATCAGGATAGCAGGTTCCTAATTACATTCAAGACGAGCCTCTGGTCACTACTAGACACCAAGCTCACCAAATCCATTGCCTTCTGCCCCCAAACTCATGGACATACATAGGTTGTGAATATGATGAGTTTTCATATCTTGCACATGTAAAACTCCAAGAATACACACACATGGGATGAGAGCCTTCCTTATGTTCAAAACAACTATAAAAAATCCTTCCATAGCTTGATTGACAATATACCTTTTCAAGTGGGAATATGATTTCAAACATTGGTCCGCATTGATGTATCATTGTCCCTTGCATCTACACAGGAAGAATCTTCCTATTCTCAATCTGAGCCTTACAAAGATACTAAATTCATTTTAAATATTCAACACATCACCAATAGGTCCATGATATTTTATAGAAATCCAATGCTAAGTACAAGAAACACCATGATCAACATCAGATTGCACACAAGTTTCATGTGGGAGACAAGGTTTTGTTGCATTTGTAGAAAGAGTTATTTATAAGACTCCATCAGAAGATACCTCCACTTCTCTATGGACCTTACACCATAACCAAGGTTGTGGGTGACAATGCTTTTGAGTTAAGTACTCCCCCCTTCCTTGGATTGCACCCATTATTCAATGTGGACATTCTTCAACCATATTTTCTACCACTATTGGACACATCGAAAGTGACAAAGAAAATGAAACCTATAGAGCTCAAACCTAACTACATGGAACATAAAACCATTGATCAGATCATGGATACATAGGTTAAGGGCACTCACCAACAAAATATCCATTTTTTTTGGGTTTTCAAAGCAGGGCATCTACTACACCAAGGAAAGTGGCTCACCAAGCGTCAAGCTCACCAGAAGTTTCCCCATTTGATGGGGTCACTCAAAACAATAGATACCATTTATTCCTAAGGGGAGAGGAATGATATAGGTGGAAATCAGTGGCCACCCACCTATTCCACTGGCTCAAAACAAAGTTTCCATATTAACAATTTTCTACGGTTTTTTTTGGGTCCCAAATTTTTGGGGCCATTTTGAGGTCTTTTGACAGGAGAAAATGACCATCCGTCAATTGGAAGAACGAGTCCGGTCCGAGGTTGTCTAAATAACCCAAGCCATTGGGTATAACTCGTTCTGATGGGTTTAATGGGTCTGTTGGCCAATCTAAAAGTCCCAAAAGAAACGAATAAAAGAAATAAAAGAGCTAACTATTAAATAACCACTTAATATATATATGTACATAAGTATATATAACTATTGTAGATAGTATTTAAACATCAGATCTGCCTATCTTATTTATATGCATGATATACAAGTTGCAAGTTTTAATCTAAACTCACGAAAATCAATGTGAAGATGGATGCTTTTGAAAAAAGCAGATAAAGAAAGCACATAAGATATTTTTTTTTCCTTTTATAAGTCTTAAACTAATAAAGAAAATGTTATGAAATGAAAACGTAGAGATAGTCAAAAGCCAAACTTTGCGTTCAAATTTCAGTGATAAAACAAACAACAAAAAAAATAAAATGAAATTAAACTAACCTGTTAACGAACTAATGATATGCATCCAAATATTTGTATAATATTTATCGATCCAAAATAGACAAACTTCACATCGTGAATCTGTGATAGTTGTTTGAGAATATCCACGATCATGTGCTAGAACGTCTCCACTGTTGCCTGTGGGTTTTTTATCAAGCTTGATAAAGGGATTCGGGCAATGCCCTTGCATGAGGGTTTTAATACAAAAGATCAGGCCTGACATTTGAGAGCCCGAGAGGCTTCTCTATCAAGGGTTTGTCCACCATGGGAGCTTCTACAGGAATTGTTGTAGCAAAATAAAAATAAACCAAAAAAACGTTTTCCTCAACTGGAACGAAAAAAATAAGAAATTTACCTCCAAAAAAATGAGACATATCTCTGCAATGATCCATTTTCTGGAGAAACTTCCCACATTGAAGGTAAGAGGCTCATTTCGGTTCTATGTTTTCAAGGGTTTGATCTAATTCGTAGCGGTTTGCTCAGAATCCCTCCCACAAAATCGTGTCTCTGGCAAGCAAAAATGGGATTGAACAGATTGTAACAAAAATGAATAGACCAACTTTGGGTTTAGATGGCAATGGTAGGAGGTAAGCTCGAGATAAAACAATGGAAAAAAAAGTAGGAACACACCAGGGAAACCATAACACAAGCAATGGGGGTTTCAGTCATGAAATTTGGGTGTTTCTGGTAATGAATGTTTTAGAGTACAGAGCAGGCCCAAGACCCTAGCTCGTAATGAGAGAACTGTCGGTTCAAAATGAAAACTGAAGAAAAGTACAAGGTACGTCCCATGAGTGTTTAAATCTCATCATATGTAATGGGTGAAGTCGATTTGCAAAGGTTAGGAGAAGATGTGTTTTACCAGGAAAAAGCATATCGAAAATTTAAAATCAAAATCGATTTATCAAGAATTTTAAATGAAACAAGCCTATAGTCCACTTGCCAATCAATTCTTGGTATACAAAGCCTCCAAGATAGAACTTTCAATCCAAGAACAACTCAAAATAACTATTTGATTGATATATGATAGGCTTAGAAAAATCATTAAAATGAAATAGATGTAAGCCCATTGATCTTTAAGAACCAAGCCTTGGATTATAATGCGAAATCATATTTTCATGCTTGATTCATGCTTACAGTCATGAATCGAGCATAAAAACACAAGATAAAAGTAAAACAAGAGTAATCGAATGTATTTTTCATAACCCAACAATCACCCTCAAACATCAATATTTAGGGGATAAGGTGATGGCAACTACAGGAATTGTCATTTGTCGCTTTACAAGGCAAAAATTATGTAGGGCTGCCAACAAGGCCCTAAACGACAGTTTTTTGGTGTAGAAGCACCTAATAAATAGCCAAAGGCATGTACTAGTACATTAGGAATGCATACTTCTTTTCTAGACCATTTTTATGGGCTACCAAGCACCCCAAATAGAGATCGTATGCAAAACTTATGCCCCTAGGAAGTTGACATATTAACTAACCACATTGGGGCCCACAAACCTTTTGGCATTTCATATTCTAGAGTTAGGGTTTTGTCATTGATTATTTATGTTAAAAATTCCTTTTGGCCTCATTGTAATCATTTCTTGTGAATGCACGTAGCCATCACATCTCTTCTCAGAGATAAGTTATCAACATTCTAGTGAGTTCATTTCACTTTGCATTTTTATAGTTCCTCCATATTTCATTCATTAATAGAAATTAATTATTAATGTATCTATGTGTTTCTACCATATTATACGTTTCATTTCATTCCCTCATAAATCCATAATAGCTTTTCAGCCAGTATGATTTTGGTTTGAAGTGCCTATAATGTTTTTGGGTTGAAGAGCCCGTGATGATCAAGGTCATAGAGCCTATCAATGTAAATTGTACATACAATTGATTAATAAAAATACATCATTATTGTTGACCATTTAATAAAAAAGAATATGGGGGGTTAGGAATCCACAAGAGGGAAAGGGAGATAATGGATTCAGGGAAGGGGCTAAGATAAGGAGTTGAGCCAAGGAATATCCTCTTCTGAGAACCAACTCAATAACAATGTTTGCAAGCACCAACCAATAGGAGACACCAATCCCCTTGGCTAAGCATCAAATCAAATTTCTATGTAGGTACCAGCCTATTGCTTCTATATTGGTAGGAACCCACCTATAGGACACACCAATCCCCTTAGTTGAGCACTAACTCAACAATAATGTTTGTAGGCACCAACCTGTATGAGACACCAATCCCCTTGGCTGAGCACCAACTCAACTTTTTGTGTAGGAACCAACCTACAATTTCTATATTCATAGATATCCACCCATAGGAGAAACCAATCCCCTTAGCTGATCACCAACTCAACAACATTGTTTTTAGGAACCCCAATCCCCTCAAACTATCAACAATTCCACAATATCTATTTCCTTCCTTCACATTTACAAATCTATTTCTCTGTCCCTGTTGTCACAACACTCTCCACTAATTCACAATATGCATAGTTTCAAGAGTTCCTTTGGTCCATGCACCTCCCAACCACCCTTAGATAATCACATTATATTATCTTCCATTCTCTGGCAGCCTCGAACCTCAGAGACTCAAAGATTCACTTCCTTATCCTTTCTATTTTCTTCAACCAACACTCACATCAAAAATGATCTAGGCATCATTATTTATATTGAGCCCATATTGAGCCCGTGTACCCATGATTTTTTCCACATACAAAAAAAATGTTTTCATCTTTTTGGCTCCAAATCCTCTTACTCTCGTTAAAATTGGGTTGTAAAACAACTCCATGAAAATTGGTTTCAATCACCTTTCCATCACACAGGTCTGTTCACTGGTCATAGCATAACCCTGATACTCAAACCCTGATACTCGACAATCATTGGATCAAGTCATGATTGAATGTCAATTGTCGATCTATTCTCTACCCATCAAATCAAGCAATACAACCTCAATGGTCAATAATTGTGTAATCTGTCTTCATATTTGATCTTGATCATTGATCTATTTGTTTTCTAACAAAACATGCTATACACCCTTAGTGATTAGTAGCCATATGACATTTCCATGTTTTTATCTCATCCATCAATTTCTTCTTAGCATATAGGGACCATCGGGTCTTCATCTTAGAACCACGGTCTGATCATATCTCAAATTGATCTTTATCATTGATCTAGTTCCATGTTCTCTGGATATCAAGACCATTGGGCCTATCAGGCCCCTCATACATTGTACCCCCAGGCCTTCAACCATCTACCTTCATTCTTTTGATACAAAATATACTACCCATTCCAATGTGTTGACGTGGCTGCTTGTACTAGCATGGCCTACATGTGTACCACCGTATTGATGTGGTCACCAGCCTATTGGCCCACGAGGGCTTTATCCCCCTACACCTTCAACATTTCAATGCTTCTCCAACCTTCCATTACATGTTATGACAATATACCAAGATGTTGGGCCCCACTTCTAGGGTACCATACCAGTGGGCCACCAGGGTATCGACTCATCGAGCCCCCATGACCTTCAACCATGCACCTTCAAGCTTCCAACATGATCTGGTCTTTGATATAATGTGGTAGTTGATGTAGGTTCCACATGGATTCCTTCTGCATGTATTGACTAATGTGGCACTGACATGGCTTTGATTTGGCTCACCCATCGGGTATTGGCCCCCCAAGACTTTGACATAGTGCATACACTCCATGCTTCCAATATTTGATATGTCAATATCGGATCACCGAGGTATCGATCCATCGGGCCCTAGAACTTTAACACTCCACACTCTCTTAATATTTTGATATCTAGTATTAGAACCTTGTCTTTCATGTTCCGACCACCATGTTTAAGTGGAGATTGAGGTGGATTCCATGCGGCTTTCCATAATGTCTTGGCTATAGTTATGTCACTTACGTGGCTGTTGATGTGGCATATGGGATGGCCCACTAGGGAATCAACCTATCGAACCACTGGGACTTCAACATTGTAGTAACAATTCATCCTTCTTATATCCGATATTAGATATAGTGGGATCCACAACTAAAAAGTAACTCCTTGCACAGGGTTTCGTAGCTCTTCCACTCACATTCAAATTAAGTGATAACACTTTTTCATTATAAATATTTTTAGATAAAAATTCATTGTGAATGTGGGATATATTGTTGTCACCATTTTATTTAGTCTGGTTAACCAAGACCTCTCTTGCTAATCTAATTGTTTATCATTCCTTCAATTCTTTGCCTAAGCTTCCTCTGCATCCTTAGATTTTAGTCTTTGTTGTCTAATTCTATTCTCCTATGGCTCCCTCAAATATTGTTCCTCTATGCTTCTTCAATGAGGTCATCTCATTCATATTTCATTCATGATTTCTCTTTATACTTGTGTAACCCCAAACTTACTTGGATTGAATTCTCACAGTCACTTCATCTCCAGGGTAAACACATAATCCTCACAGAAAATAGACAGTGCATTGTCATCTTTGCACACCGAGGCCCATCAATGTAAAGGGGAATTCTCTACTTCCTTGGTTTGAATTACACAATGAGATACTTCCTAGGTATGCTATTTAACATAGAATATCATCAACTCACATAGGCATTCATAGTATGCCCTTGTCTTTGAAATATATAATAACATCATGCAACATTGTTTTTGGAATCAATGACAACACTTTTTCCAAAAATATCCCCTATAATTGACATTAGTCAGTCTCCCCCTACCTATGATATCAATGACATCCATGACTTTCACATTCATGTCTACCTTTGACATCAATGACAACACAATTTTCAATAGTTGGTTGGAATTGTTGCAAGAGTTTGGTACCTTATCCTAGTTTGCTATCTATATTGATTGTCAGAACTAGTTGGCTTAGGTAGCCTTTGCCTCGATGGAGTCATATCCTAGCTTAGGTGTGACCTACTTCTAAGAAAAATAGAGTAGAAAATTCTATGGCTGGGTGGAATTTCCAAGGTCTGCATCCAATTAGTGATTTTATGAAAGATAAGTGCCATGCTTATAAGTGTTTCTATGTTGTTACATTGTGTAATTATGTGCCAATGTGTTGTATGCTTATAGAATAGATATGTGTGTGTGTGTGTGTATTGTTGAATGTTTAATGTGTTATGCATGATTTTACATGTTGTTATGTATGCTTAATTGTATCATATGACAGGGCATAAAAACACATAGAGTTAATGGTATCAGATTTGTTAAATTATGGAAAATATATGAGCCATGTTGGATGAAATTCGAAAAGTACCATATGTACAGAGTAAAAAAATGGAAATATTGTTAAATTTGGAAGTACCCCGTACTATTTGTTATCACATATAGTTGTCAAGAGTAGTGTGTGTTTTGTCAATACTCAGGCCTATATCCTTTCTCTGTCTCTCTCTCCTTCTCGCAGGCCAATTCTTAAAGTTTTTCCCTTTCGACTGTTAAAATCGGTTTTTTGTTTGCCCCTTTTTGTTTTAAGAAGCCTGGTTTCTCTTGATGTCTTACCCGAAAGAAATTTTGGATCGAAGCCTTTCTATTTTTCCTGGAGGATGAACACTCACCTCTTTTGTTTCAGTCTCTAGTCCTTCTGTTTTCCCAACCCACAAAAAGTCTCCCAAGTCCTTGTTCACACAGGGTGCAACCATGGACATCAAGCGTAGCTTTCATAGAAGTCCATTTCGGTGTCAGAACATAAGAAATAGGAAGGTTCAATTTTTAGCGGTGGAGATCCCTCATGGAGTTCATATGAGTGGCTCGCGGGTATTCGAAATCTCAAAATTGCATCAAGTATAGTGCTAGAGAAAAAACTTCGAAGTCCCAGAGCCCAAAATGAGCATGAGTCATAGATCTTAAAGGGGGACAGGTGGCAACTGATCTGAGGGTTCGCGAAAATGGGCTTTGGGAGATTTGAAGTGGGAAGTGCGCAAAGTTCCTAAAGTCCCGAAGCGTCGAAGTGCTGAAGTCCCGAAGCGTTGAAGTGCCGAAGTCCCAAAGCGTCGAAGTGTCGAAGTCCCTAAATGAATTTGGACCATCGATATATGGGCGACCATGCGTCATCAGATCCCTATCTTTGGGTAAAATCACATGGAGGAAGCCCATGTTTTAGAATGATTTTCCCGAAGTCCAGACCCGAAAATATCTCAGTTGTTGATATGCGGGGGCCACGCATCAGTGGATTGTGGGCTTCAGGTAAAAGAAATTGGCGGAAGAGTTGAGATTTGAGAACTTTGAAACCCTAATCGTGAAGCAAATCGCGTCCATTGATTTGAGAAGGGAAGAAAAGAGCCGTTCATCAAAGGGACTCATACGAGATTGCAAGATTAGTGGTCACACTTGATTGCGGGGTCGAAAGGTGCTCAAGCTTTAAATTTTCAAGGGCGGGCCGAAATTGGAACCATGGTTTTAAGAAGGGGACATGTGGTGTCTCGTGGTGAATTGCAGGCTCAAAAGTGGCATGATTCCAAACCACTTTGGATGGCCCCACAATCACGTGCTCTTATAGAATCCTATCCAAGAGCAGCACGTGGCCGCCCCCTGAGCATTAAGTATCATTGCAATCCTGAGAGGAGGCAGTTAATGAAAATAGAGCTGCTAGTTTGAAAACTCGGCTCACTACATAAATGGAAGGCATGGAAGGCCCAGTTGTGGGGACTGAACCGTCAGCCTATGGTACCCCTGTGGACTAATTTTCCTACAGACCCATGTCGAGCTGAGCTTGTGTCTGACAGAGGGATACATGCATAGTCTGATAGAAGACCGCTTAGACGCACTGCTTTGAATGTAGTGATCAAGATCACACTTCTGATAATCGGGGACTGATCTGAGTATAAATGTTTCAATTTGATATTTTTTTATGGTCATCAATTGGTTGAGCATAGATCCCTATCTTGTAATATTTTGATGCCAGATTTGTTCTCTGGTTATGTATAAAATTTGATACTTTCGCATTAATAGAAGTCAACCTCTTTTCATCTCTCTATAAAAACTGTGCTAAAACACTCGGGAATGGAGGATCTAGTTGAGGGTTGTGATGCTATTGTAATGTAGGTTTGATTAAAGTGGTATCGTGACCAGTTTTAGTTAGCTCCCTTGTTATCTTATTTCTCCTCACACTGAATGACTCAGGCATGGAGGATCTAGTCTAGTTGTTGTAGTTGCATTGTGATGTAGGTTTGATCATTATGCTGTTGTGACTATGTTCATGTGACATATTTCAGTGTCTGAAGCTTGAGTTCAAGAGTGCTCTTGAGCCTGAGTTTTTCTTCACCAAGTTGCTTGAAAGCCTGATGCTCATGGCAAACTTGTCCACTTTCTCACTAAGTCTTCCTTCTGCTTTCCCTTAAAATCAATTCACCGACTGAAGTTAATGAGGCCCTCACTTCCATTTTCATTGCCTACCCAGTTTCTATGTTAGAATCATTCCTGTACTGAGTTTTGTCCATTTGACCTCCACTCATAAAACCAACATCCACCAGAAATTTTGATGGGTACTGGGCTTATACTCTCGTAATCTAAGGGTGACTCTCAGTGCTAACACTATTGACAGTGGATAGAGGGTATTGGTTATGCTACAATATTGTATCAGATCTTAGGTTACATCACTTAGGGTGTATGGGATGAAAATTAGCTTACAAAGGGAAAATGTGTGCAGGTTTCATACAAAGTGTTTATTGGAATGCCCCAATGGCATAATTGAAAAAAAATGTGACGTGGAGAAACAAAATGACATGGAAATTTCCTGTAAACGTGCGATTGGAAAATTCACAGGTCCAAAATTTCCCAGGAGGTATGAGGACCAAGATACATGGTGGATTGAAAGAACTGCAAGAGAAATTGTGAATTTATCCTTTGTAAGAAATTTGGGTGAAAATTTTCCAATTCTAGAACAAATCCAAATATTATGATTGAAGCAGCATTGAATTTAGTGGGTACAAGGTCAAATTCAGCTAGAGAAGCTAGTTTTGAAGAATTCATGGTAGCTTTATGGGCGATATTAAAAAAATGGGAAAAATGGAAAAAATTGGGTGAAAACCCCTTATTTTGGACATAATCTAGTAGGAAAATTGGTTCAGAAATGTCGAATTAATAGGTATAGATGTCATTTTGAAAAATATGGGGTCGAATTTGATCAAGAAGGTCAAAATTTTAAATTATGGAAAAATTAAAAATTGAGCCACTTTCCTTGGTGTAGGAGCTACCCTGCTTTGACAACCCTATAAAGCTAGATCCTATGTTCGTGAGTTCCCTTAACCTATGTGTCCATGGTATTATCAATGGTTTCCTGTTCCATACAATGAGGTTTGAGCTCTATCGGTGTCAACTACTCTATTATCTCTGATGTGTTCAATAATGTATGGTTGAAGGAGGTCCACATTGAACATTAGGTGCAAGCCAAGGAAGAGGGGAATACTTAGCTCAAAATGATTGTCACCCATAGCCTTGGTGATGGTGTAAGTACCATAACAAAGTGGATGAAGCTTTTGATAGGGTCTTGTAAGGCACTCCTTTTGCAAATACAACCAAACCTTGTCATCCACATAAAACTTGTATGGCACCTAGTGTTGATCATGGTGTTGCCGATACTTAGCATTGGATTTCTATAAAATATCATGGACTTGTTGGTGGATGTTTTGAATTCCTTGATTTATCAATCTCATACTGAACATGGGAATATTCTTCCTGTGTGGTCGCAAGGGGCAGTGTGACATCAATGGGACCCAATGGTTGAAATCCCAACCCACCTGAAAGGGGATGTGGTCAGTAGAGCTATGGAGATCTTTGTTGTAGTTGTTCTGAACATAGGGGATACTCTCATTGTAATATGCCA
>JASDQU010689520.1:49953-63595 GCA_032191745.1 Picea mariana | reverse complement strand
CCTATATTTGAAGGTCAAATATACGCGTATGCTGTAGACAAGTGGTTGAATCTACTAGAAGGGTATTTTTCTGTCCATAACTTTTCAAATAGAGAAAAAAATACTTTTGCACTCCTCAAAGTCATTCCCCATTTCAAATATTAGTTGGAAACTTTCTGCAAGAAAAAGGAAATAGAGGAACCCTCATTATTTATAGTCACGAACACCTAGGAATCCTTCAGGGATGCTATTAAGGAACAATACTAGCCTATCAGAAGCTATGATGACTTGTATACCAAATGGACCACACTGCAACAAGAAAGAGTCCAAGCAGTGTCAGATTTCACCAATATCTTCCATACCTTGCGCACCAAGATGGGTATCAAATATTCAGGGTGACATCTGGTGCTCTGCATAGATACATCCAGACTGAAATGGAATTTATGGACATGTCATCCTTGGGGGCGGACTATCGATATGTCATCAAAATTGAGAAGAATCTCAAACAAAAGGCGCGACAATTTGGGCCTAGGAACCCCTCGCAGCAAAAACCAAGAAAGGGCGGCCCCAACCTAAAGAACAAAGGATAAAGAAAAGATGGACAGTATCATGACAACCAGTCCAAGATGCAAGCAAAGAAGGACACCAAAAAGACAAAGAAGGATACCGAGAAGTGGTGCGACTTCCATAAGAACCCTTGGCATAACATTGCTGATTGTCGCTCAAAGAAGTCACTGGTGGCCGAAGTGAAAGCCTCTAAATCAGATGCAGGTTATGACTCTGAGTCAGAACCAGAAAGAGGACGACTGATCATTGATGTGGAGCCTAGTGCCACCGTTGCTACCACCAAGCTCCAGCTTAATGAACCAGGTGAGCTAGAAGAAGGAAAGTGTCTCTTCCATTCGTAGATGTGGGTAAAAGGAACCCCACTGCACTTCATCATTGATAGCGGTAGCCAGAAGAACCTCATCTTAGTAGAGTTCGTCAAGTGGCTAGACCTGCTAATAACACCACACCCGCATCCCTACACCATTGGATGGCTTTGCCAAGGAAGCGATCTTTGTGTCAGCCAACAGTATCAACTATTGTATGACATCAAGCCCTTTAAAGATAAGGTATTGTGTGATGTTTCTCCTCTCGAAGTTTGTAATGTTATTTTGGGACAACCTTATTTATGGAAATGTCATGTTATATATGAGTCTAGGCCTTGTAGTGTTATTATTACTTTGAACAAGAAATTGTACAGGATACCCGAGGCAGTCCCTCCTAGTGCTATTTCATTGATCTCTACCAAGCAATGAAGGAAGGTCATCTCTTAGACTGGGAAATTTGTCTTCTTCGTGATTCGCTCTTAGAGTAAAAGAAATATCATAGTCACATCTAGGGCCTCTGTGGCCGATCTCTCCACACAACAGAAGAAAGTGGATAAGGTCGTGGAAGAATACTCATATGTCTTCTCCTTTCCTACTGGGGTACCTCTATACTACCAGGTCAAGCATCCCATCAATTTGACCCTAGGCGCACTGCTACCCAATGGACTGGTCTACCGTCGATCTCTGTTAGAAAATGAGGAGAGAAAGAGGTAGATCCAAGAACTTCTCCACAAGGGGCACATCCATCCCAGCTCATCTCCTTGTGGGAGCCCAATTGTACTGGTGCATCAGAAAGATAGGACTTGGCAACTCTGCATTAATTACTGGGCCCTGAATTAAATCATATTCTGGAACTCGTACCTGATTCCCCGAATCGACGACCTCCTTGATCAACTCACGGGGGCCAAATACTTCAGTAAGATTGATCTAAATTCTGGCTACCACCAGGTCCCAATAGAACATATAGATGTATGAAAGACCGCCTTCAAGTCAAAAGAAGGTCTTTTTGAATGGTTGTTCATGCCCTTTGGTTTGACAAATGCTCCATCAAATTTTATGAGGATGATGGACGACATCTTGTGACCTTTCACCAATACTTTTGTAGTGGTGTATCTGGATGACATCCTCATCTACAACAAGACTTGGGTGGAACACTTGCATCATATTCAGTAGGTTCTGCACACCCTGCGACAACACAAACTATATGCAAACTTGGAAAAATTCTCCTTCGACATGGAAATGGTCCACTAATTAGGCTACATCATCATTAAACATGGTGTGCATGTGGATCTACCCAAGATCTAGGTCATCCGTGATTGGCCAACCCCAACCACACTCTCTGAGCTTTGAATCTTCTTGGGCCTCACCAATTTCAATCACAGTTTCATGTTGGGATTCTCATATCGTGTGGGCCCTCAACCAAGTAACCAGGGGTGGCGGTAAGGAAAAAATTGTGTGGGGCCTATCCCAACAATAATCCTTCGATGAATTTAAGCAACGCTTGTGCTCATCCCTAGTACTTTCATTAACGGACCTAGAACATACCTTTGAGATCAAGAGAGATGCTGCAGACTATGCTATGGGCATCATTCTCACTGAACATGGCCACCCCATGGCGTATCATAGTGAGACACTATCAAATATTGTTCGCAAATACCCTACTTACGACAAAGAAATTTACTGCATTGTGCAAGCCTGCCACTAGTGGATACATTACATTTTGGGGAAGGAGACAGTCATTCACACTGATCAGAAGCCACTACAATTCATGCAGAGCCAAAAAAAATTGTAGAATGCCTACCATCAAAAGTGGTCCACATACTTACAACAGTTTCACATCAACATCAAGTATAAAATAGGAAGTACCAATTGAGTTGCCGACTCTCTCAGCCGACCTCCAGTCGTGGAACTCACCACGATGCTAGACTCTTGTGGCCATGAGACCTCTAGATGGTTCCACCTCTATGAGACAGACCCTCACTTCTCCACCTACTACCAAATGTTGGGATAAAACTCAGTGGTCACTGATTTCCATCTTCAGGACAGGTTGTTGTGCCATCTGGGTCATCTCTGTGTTCCATCAAGGGAGCACGCGAAGATGACCTGAGAATCTCACTACAGTTGGGTGGTAGGACACTTTGGCATCGAAAAGATAGTGGCAATGCTACAAAAACATTTCTATTGGCCGAAACTTCGACAGGATGTCAGCAAGTATATTAGGTCCTGCACCAGCTGCACTATTTCCAAACCAACCACTAAGAAACAAGGATTGTGCACCCCTCTTCCTACTCCCGAAAATCCATGGGAATCCATATCCATGGACCACATGTCAGGCCTCCCGTCCACCAAGAGGGGCAATGATTATGTTTTTGTGGTTGTTGATCGCTTTTCCAAGATGGCGATTCTGGCCACCTGCAAGAAGAACATTACTGTAGAGGCCACTGCAAGGATCTTCTTTGAACAGGTCTGGGTACACTTTGGGATCCCTAAAACCATTGTCTCAGATCAGGACAGTCGGTTCCTCAGCACATTCTGGTTGAGCCTCTAGTCACTGTTGGATACCAAGCTCACCAAATCCACTTCCTTCCACCCCCAAACAGATGGACAAACTGAAGTCGTCAATTGGATGATCATACATATCCTATGCATGTACAATTGCAAGAAACCCCACACATGGGATAAGAGTCTTCCCTATTTCCATCATAGCTACAACCGAGCCCTGCATAGCTCAACTAGCCACAACCCCTTTCAAGTGGGGTTGGGATTCCAACCATTGGGCCCCATGGATGTTGCACTACCCCTGGTGAACACCTTGACCGACTCATCCCCTACTTCACCATAAGCTGACAAAGCCACCGGGTTCATTGAGAGGATCCATCACCTCTGCCAATAGGTTCAAGATATTTTATAGATTTCCAATGACGAGTACAAGCAGTGCCATGATCAACTCCGGGTGCCACATAAGTTTTAGGTGGGTGACAAAGTTTGGTTGCACTTGCAGAAATAACACCTTACAGGTCCCCATCAGAAGCTTAAGCCACTCCAGTATGGGCCATACACCATCACCAAGGCTATGGGTGACAATGCTTTTGCACTCAACATTTCCCCTTTCCTTGGCCTGCACCCAGTCTTCAACGTGTCTCTCCTTCGACCATATTTCCCACCATTATTGGACACCTCGGAGATAGCAGAGAAGTTGACACCAATAGAACTCAAACCCAACTACATGAAACAAGAATCCAATGATCAAATTGTGGATACATAGATCAAGGGCACCCGACAACAAAGGATCCAGCTTTATCGAGCTGTCAAAGCGAGGCAACTCCTGCACCAAGGCAAGTGCCTCACCCATGGCCAAATTCAACATAAATTTCCTCATTTGATGGGGGAACTCAATGCAATGGAGACAATTGCTTCCTAAGGGGGTAGGATTGATCCATATGTATTTTGGTGGCCTCTCACCTATTCCAACTGGTTCATTTTGGCAGTTATCTAGTTTGGCAGTTTTTTTCATAGTTTTCAGGTCCCTAACTTGCGGGGCCATTTTGAGGCCCTAAACAACATTTTTAGAGATTGCCACAGTCGAAAATGCCCTTTATTAGGGCAGAACAAAGTGTGTAGTCCTAATATAGACCTTTCCAATGGGATATCGTGCGCCTAAAACGAAGATCATATGCAAAATTTATGACCCCAGTATGTTGACTGACTACTTACCCAAACGAGGCCCACATGACTTTTGGTGATTCATCTCCTAGGGTTAGATTTTTGGATGTCTAGGGTTTTTGACATTCCTGTTTATTGTAAAAAGGCCTTCAGAGCCTCATTGTAATCATCTTCTTTTGAATGAGTGCAGCCACCACATTTCTTCTGAGAGATAAGCCGCCACCATTCCAGCAAGCTTGCTTTCCACTGCATTTTATAGTTTCAGCTTATTTCCTTATTGAATAGAAAACCATTTTTACTATATCTTTGTTATTCTATGTTAAGCATCTTTTAATAATCTGTATTCAATTCGTTCTTCTCATAAAATCCAGATCATTGGTATCAAAGCGGTCTACTCCTTTTCATCTTAATGCATGTCCCCAACGATGTCTGGGTACGAAGAATTGGGTCTCGAGCTTGTTTCTCTTGAGGAAAAAAACTATCGCACGCCCAAATGAACTCTCATGGAAGGAGAAAATAAAGATGATGGGACAGGAGATCCTTTCAAAATATTTCTTTATCAAGCCCTCACGCAACAGAGGAACGAGATGATGGATAGTTTCATGCAAATCCTTCGACGACTACCAATAAGCGAAACATCTTCCTCGAGCAAAGGCCCCGCCCCCTTCAAGGTACATGTCAACTTAGACATTTCTATATTTGAATGTTAGATAGACATGGATGCTATAGACAAGTGGTTAAATCTACTAGAAGGGTATTTTTCTGTCCATAATTTTTCAAATAGAGAAACAATTACTTTTGCGCTCCTCAAAGTCGTTCTCCATGTCAAAGATTGGTGGGAAACTTTTTGTGAGAAAAAGGAAATAGAGGAACCCTCATTATTTACAGTCACAACCACTTGGGAATCCTTTAGGGATGCTATTAAGGACAATACTACCCTAGTGGAAGCTATGATGGCTTGTATACCAAATGGACCACACTACGGCAAGAAGGAGACCAAGCAGTGCCAGATTTCACAAATATCTTTTATACCCTACGCACTAAGTAGGGTATCAAAGATTCAGAGCGACATCTAGTGCTCAAGTAACATGGTTCTATGCATAGATACATCCATACTGAAATGTAATTTATGGACATATCATCCTTCGGGGATGCCTATCGATATGTCTTCAAAATTGAGTAGAAGCTCAAACAAAAGACAAGACAATTTGGGCCTAGGAACCCCTCGCAACAAAAACTAGGAAAGGGTGGCCCCAACCTAAAGAACAAAGGACAGAGCAAAGATGGATAGTATCGGGACAACTATTACAATCCACAAGAAAAGGACACCGAAAATACAAAGAAGGATACCGGAAGTGGTGCGACTTACATAAGAGCCCTTGGCATAACACTGCTGATTGCCACTCAAAGTAGTCACTGGTGGCCAAAGTGAAAGTCTCTGAATCAAATGTGGGTTCTGACTCTGATTCAGAACCAGAGAGGGGAAGATGAATCATTGACATGGAGCCCAATGCCATCGTTGCTACCACCAAGCTCTAGCATAATGAACCAGATGAGCCAGAAGAAGGCAAGCACCTTTTCCATTCACAGATGTGGGTAAAAGGCACCCTGCTGCACTTCATCATTGATATATGTAGCCAGAAGAACCTCATCTCAGCAGAGGTCATCAAGTGGCTGGACCTGCCGACAATTCCGCACTTGTATSCCTACACCATTGGATGGCTCTTCCAAGGAAGCAATCTCTGCATCAGCCAATAGTGTTGACTATCATATGACATCAAGCCCTTCAAAGATGAGGTATTGTGTGATGTTGCTCCTCTAAAAGTTTGTAATATTATTTTGGGCCAACCTTATTTATGGAAACGTCATGTTGTATATGATTCTAGGCCTCGTAGTGTTATTATTACTTTGAACAAGAAATTGTACATGATATCCAAGGTCGTCCCTCCCAGTGCTATTTCCTTGATCGCTGCCAAGCAATGAAGGAAGGGCATCTCTTAGACTGGGAAATTTGTCTTTTTCGTGATTCGCTCTAAGAGTAAGAGAAAGATCATATCCACATCCAGGGCCTCTACGGTCGATCTCTCCACACAACATAAGCAAGTGGATAATGTCATGGCAGAATGCTCAGATGTGTTCTCCTCTCCTACCAGGGTACCTCTACACTGCCAGATCAAGAATCCCATTGATCTAACCCCAGGCACACCGCTACCCAATGGACCGTTCTACCACTACTCTCTGTTAGAAAATGAGGAGATCAAGAGGAATATCCAATAACTTCTCCACAAGTGGCACATCCATCCTAGCTCATCTCCTCGTGGAAGCCCAATCGTACTGGTGCAAAAGAAAGATGGGACCTGACGACTTTGTATTGACTGCCAGGCCCTGAATAAAATCATAGTCTGGAACCGGTACCCAATTCCCTGAATCAACGACCTGCTTGATCAGCTCATGGGAGAGAAATACTTCAGTAAGATTGATATGAAGTATGGCTACCACCAGGTCAAAATAAAACATATAGATGTATGGAAGACGACCTTTAGGTCAAAAGAAGGTCTTTTTGAATGGTTGGTCATGCCCTTTTGTTTGAAAAATGCTCCAACAAATTTTATGAGGATGATGGACAATATCTTGCGACCTTTCACCAGTACTTTTGTAGTGGTGTATCTGGATGACATCCTCATCTACATCAAGACTTGGGAAGAACACTTGCATCATATTCAGCAGGTTCTGCACACCCTGCTGCAGCACAAACTATATGCAAACTTGGAAAAATGCTCCTTCATCATGGACCTGGTCCACTACTTAAGCTACATCATTGATCAACATGGTGTGCATGTGGATCCAGCCAAGATCAAGGTCATCCGTGACTGGCCAACCCCAACCACACTCTCTGAGCTTCGGAGCTTCGTGGGCCTCACCAATTTCTATTGCAGGTTCGTGTTGGGATTTTCTCATATCGCATGAGCCCTCAACCAAGTAACTAAAGATGTCGGTAAGGAAAAATTTGTGTTGGGCTTATGCCAACAACAAACCTTCAATGAATTGAAGCAACACTTCTGTTCATCCCCGGTACTTTCATTACCAGACCTGGAACATCAATTTGAGATTGAGACAGATGCTTCAAACTATGATGTGGGCACCATTCTCACTCAACATGGCCACCCCGTGGCATATCATAGTGAGGCACTATCAGATGTTGTTCACAAATACCCTACTTATGACAAAGAAATGTACTCCATTTTGCAATCCTTCCACCAGTGGAGACATTACATTCTGGGGAAGGAGACAGTCATCCACACTAATCAAAAGCCACTACAATTCATGCAGAGCTAAGGCAAATTGCAGAATGATTTCCATCATAAGTGGTCCACATACTTACAACAGTTCCACCTCAACATCAAGTATAAAACAGGAAGTACCAAGCAAGTTTTCGATTTCCTTAGCTGACCTCCAGTTGCAAAACTCACCACGATGCTAGAATATTGTGGCCATGAGACCAATGGATGTCCCCACCTCTATGAGATAGACCTTTTATTCTCCACCACCTACCAAATGTTGGGAGAAAACTCAGTGGTCACTGATTTCCATCTTCAGGATGGGTTGTTGTGTCGTCTGGGCCATCTCTATGTTCCATCAAGTGAGTGCATGAAGCTATTCTGGGAAGCTCACTATAGTTGGGTGGTAGGACACTCTGGTGTCAAAAAGACAGTGGCAGTGCTGCAAAAACATTTCTACTAGCTGAAATGTCGATAGGATGTCAGCAAATATATCAGGTCCTACACCACCTGTGCTATTGCCAAACCAACCACTAAGAAATAGGGACTATACAACCCTCTTTATACTCCTAAGAAGCCATGGGAATCCATATGAATGGAATACATGTCAGGCCTCCCATCCACCAAGAGGGGAAATGATTGTGTTTTTGTGGTTGTTGATTGCTTTACCAAGATGGCGATCTTGGCCGCCTGCAAGAAGAACATCACTGCAGAGGCCACTACCAAGCTCTACCTTGAACGGGTCTAGGTACACTTTGGGATCCCAAAAACCATAGTCTCATATCGGGAGAGTCGGTTCCTCAACACATTCTGGTTGAGCCTCTGGTCACTGTTGGATACCAAGCTCACCAAATCCACTGCCTTCCACCCCCAAACAGATGGCCAAACTGAGGTCGTCAATAAGATGATCGTACATATCCTACACATGTACAATTCCAAACACCCCCATGCATGGTATGAGATTCTTCCCTATTTCCATCATAGCTACAACTGAGCCCTAAATAGCTCAACTAGCCACAGCCCCTTTCAGGTGGGGTTGGGATTCCAACCATTGGTCCCCATGGATGTTGCACTACCCCTAGAGAGCACCTCATCCGACTCGTCCCCTGCTCCACCAGAAGCTGACAAAGCCACCCGTTTCATTGAGAGGATCCATCACATCCGCCAACAGGTTCAAGATATTTTATAGAAGTCCAATGCCAAGTACAAGCAACGCCATGATCAACACCAGGTGCCACATAAATTTCATGTGGGCGACAAAGTTTGGTTTCACTTGCAGAAAGAATGCCTTACAGGGCCCCATTAGAAGCTTCACCCACTCCAGTATGGGCCATACACCATCACTAAGGTTGTGGGTGACAATGCTTTTGCACTCAACATTCCCCCTTTCCTTGGCCTGCACCCAGTCTTCAATGTGGCTGTCCTTCAACCATATTTCCCACCATTATTGGACACCTCAGAGATAACAGAGTAGTTAAAACCAACATAACTCAACCCTGACTACACGCAATAGGCATCAAGTTATCATATTGTTGACACACAGATCAAGGGCACCCAACAGCAAAGCATCCAGCTTTATCGAGTTGTCAAAGTGGGGCAACTCCTGCACCAAGGCAAGTGGCTTACTCAGGGCCAAATTCAGCAGAAATTTCCTCATCTGATGGGGGAACTCAATGCAATGGAGAACATTTCTTCCTAATTAGGGAGGATTGATCCATATGGATTTTGGTGGCCTCCTAACTCTTCCAACTGGTTCATTTTAGCATTTTTCCAGTTTGGTAGTTTTTTCCTAGTTTTCAGGTCCCTGACTTGCGGGGCCATTTTGAGGCCCTAAACAACGTTTTTAGAGATGGCCACAATCAGAAATTGCTTTTATTAAATCACACCAAAATGTGTATTTCTTGGATAGACCTTCCCAACAGGCTATCGTGCACCTAAAACGAAGATCGTATGAAACAGTTACGACCTAGGTAAGTTGATCGACTAACTTACCCAAACGGGGCCCACATGACTTTGGCGCTTCACCTCCTAGGGTTAGATTTTTTTATGTCTAGGGTTTTTGACATTCATATTTATTGTAAAAAGGCCTCCAGAGCCTCATTCTAATCATCTTCCTGTGAATGAGCACAACCATCACATCTCTTCTAAGAGATAAGCCGCCAACATTCCAACATGCGTGTTTTCCGCTGCATTTTATAGTTTCAACTTATTTCCTTATTGAATAGAAAACCAGTTTTACTGTATCTCTATTATTCTGTGTTAAGGATCTTTCAATAATCTATATTCGTTTTGTTCTGCTCATAAAATCCGAATCAGTGGTATCAGAGTGGTCTGCTCCTTGTCGTCTTAATGCATGTCCCTAACGAGGTCATGGTAGAAATAATTGGGTCTCAAGCTTGTTTCACTTGAGGAAGAAATCTATCGCATGCCCAAATGACCTCTCATAGCAGGAGAAAATAAATATGATAGGACAAGATATCCTTTCAAAGTGTTTCTTGAGGAATCCCTCATGCAACAGAGGAACGAGATGATGGATGGTTTCGCGCTAATCCTTTTGCGGCTACCAACAAGCGATGCATCTTCCTCGAGCGGAGGTGCCGCCCCCTTCAAGGTACATATCAAATTTGAAATTCCTATATTTGAAGGTCAGATATATGTGGATGTTGTCGAAAAGTGGTTGAATCTACTAGAAGGGCATTTTTCTATCCATAAATTTTCAAATAGAGAAAAAATTACTTTTGTGCTCCTCAAAGTCGTTCCCCATGTCAAAGATTGGTGGGAAACTTTCTGTGAGAAAAAGGAAACAGAGGAACCCTCATTATTTACAGTCATGACCACCTGGGAATCCTTCAAGGATGCTATTAAGGAACAATACTACTCTGTTGGAAGCTATGATGACTTGTACACCAAATGGACCACACTGTGGCAAGAAAGAGACCAAGCAGTGCCAGATTTCACAAATATCTTCCATACCCTGTGCACCAAGTTGGGTATCAAATATTCAGAGCGACATCTGGTGCTCAAGTACCACAGTTCTGTACATAGGTACATCTAGAACAAAATGGAATTTATGGACATCTCATCCTTGGGGGCGGCCTATCGATATGTCGTCAAAATTGGGCAGAAGCTCAAACAAAAGATGAAAAAATTTGGGCCTGGGAACCCCTCGTAGAAAAAAATAGGAAAGGGATACCCCAACCTAAAGAATAAAGGACAGAGCAAAGATGGATAGTATTAGGACAACCAGTCCATGCTGCAAGCAAAGAAGGACACTGGAAAGACAAAGAAGGATACCGGGAAGTGCTGCGACTTCCATAAGATCCCTTGGCATAACACTATTGATTGTTGCTCAAAGAAGTCACTGGTGGCCGAAGTGAAAGCCTCTGAATCAGATGTGGTTTCTGACTCTAACTCAGAACTAGAAAGGGGAAGATAGATCATTAACATGGAGCCTAGTGCCACTGTTTCTACCACCAAGCTCCAGCCTAATGAACCAAACGATCTAGAAGAAGGAGAGAACCTTTTCCATTCACAGATGTGGGTAAAAGGCACCCCGCTGCACTTCATCATTTATAGTGGTATCCAGAAGAACCTCATCTCAGCAAAGGTTGTCAAGCGGTTGGACCTGCTGACAAAACTGCACCCACAACCCTACACCATTGGATGGCTTCGCCAAGGAAGTGATCTCCATGTCAGCCAATAGTGTTGACTATCGTATGACATCAAGCCCTTCAAAGATGAGGTATTGTGTGATGTTGCTCCTCTCGAAGTTTGTAATGTTATTTTGGGCCAACCTTATTTATGGAAATGTCATGTTGTATATGAGTCTAGGCATTGTAGTGTTATTATTACTTTGAATAAGAAATTGTACAGGATACCTGAGGCAGTCCCTCCCAGTGCTATTTCCTTGATCTCTACCAAGCAATGAAGGAAGGTCATCTCTCAGACTAGGAAACTTGTCTTCTTCATGATTCGCTCTCAGAGTAAGAGAAAGATCATAGCTCCATCTAGGGCCTCTATGGTGGATCTCTCCACACAACAAAAGTAAGTGGATAAGGTCATGGAAGACTAATCATATATATTCTCCTCCCCTATTGGGGTACCTCTGCACTGCCAGGTCAAGTATCCCATCGATCTAACCCTAGGCGCACTGCTACCCAATGGACTGGTCTACCGCCACTCTCTGTTAGAAAACAAGGAGATCAAGAGGAAGATCTAAGAACTTCTCCATAAGGGACACATCCATCCCAACGCATCTCCTTGTGGGAGCCCAATCGTACTGGTGCAGAAGAAAGACAGGACCTAGCGACTCTACATTGATTACCGAGCCCTGAATAAAATCACAGTCCAGAACCGGTACCCGATTCCCCAAATTGAAAACCTCCTTGATGAGCTCATGGGGGAAAAATACTTAAGTAAGATTGATCTGAATTCTAGCTACCACTAGGTCCCAATAGAACATACAGATGTATGTAAGACCACCTTCAAGTCAAAAGAAGGTCTTTTTGAATGGTTGGTCATGCCCTTTGGTTTGACAAATGCTCCAACAACTTTTATGAGGATGATGGACGATATATTGAACCTTTCTCCATTACTTTTGTAGTGGTGTATCTAGATGACATCCTCATCTACAACAAGACTTGGGCAGAACACTTGCATCATATTCAGCAGGTTCTGCACACCCTGTGACAGCACAAACTATATGCAAACTTGGAAAAATGATCCTTCAACATGGATATGGTCCACTACATAGGCTACATCATCGATCAGGATGGTGTGCATGTGGAGACCGCCAAGATCCAGGTCATCTGTGACTATCTAGCCCCAACCACACTCTCTGATCTTCAGAGCTTCTTGGGCCTCACCAATTTCTATCGTCCTTCCAACTATTTCTATTGTCATTTTTCCTTGGGCCTCACCAATTTCCAACCATTGGGCCTCATGGATGTTGCACTACCCCTGGCGAACACCTTGACCGACTCATCCAATAGTCCACCAGAAGCTGACAAAGCCATCGGGTTCATTGAGAGGATCCATCACATCTTCAACAGTATCGGGATATTTTACAGATGTCCAATGCCAAGTACAAGCAATGCCATGATCAACTCCGGGTGCCACATAAGTTTCAGGTGGGTGAATAAGTTTGGTTGCACTTGCAGAAAGAACGCCTTACAGGGCCCCATCAGAAGCTTCACCCACTCTGGTATGGGCCATACACCATCACCAAGGCTATGGGTGACAATGCTTTTGTGCTCAACATTTCCCCTTTCCTTGGCCTATACCCAGTCTTCAACGTGTCTCTCCTTCGACCATATTTCCCACTATTATTGGACACCTTAGAGATAACAGAGAAGTTGAAACCAATAGAAATCAACCCTGACTACATGAAACAGGGATCCAGTGATCAATTTTTGGACACACAGATCAGGGGCACCCGATAGCAAAGGATCTATCTTTATTGAGTTGTCAAAGCGAGGCAACTCATGCACCAAGGCAAGTGGCTCACCCATGGCCAAATTCAACAGAAATTTCCTCACCTGATGGGGGAACTCAACGCAATGGAGACCATTTCTTCCTAAGTGGGGAGGATTGATCCATATGTATGTCGGTGGCCTCCCAGCTATTCCAACTGGTTCATTTTGGCAGTTTTTTTCATAGTTTTCAGGTCCCTGACTTGCGGGGCCGTTTTGAGGCCCTAAACAACATTTTTAGAGATCGCCACAGTTGAAAATGACCTTTATTAGGGAAGAACAAAGTGTGTAGTCCTAAGATAGACCTTTCCAATGGGCCATCGTGCACCTAAAATGAAGATCATATGCAAAAATTACGACCCCGATATGTTGATTGACT
>JASDQU010689519.1:7414-17850 GCA_032191745.1 Picea mariana | reverse complement strand
ATTCAAAAGTCAACAAAGGATACAAAGGTGCAACAGAATGTCTTTAACAATATAACTAGTGTATTAAAAGCTTTTGAAAAATCTCAAAAATAAGATGTTCGTGTTGCACGTAAAACGTTACAAACAACAATTGTTTCAGGGAGCAATATAAAAGATCATTTGACACTACACATGGAAAAAACGATGGGAACACCAAGAAAAACATTGCACAAACATAGAAAATTTTGTTTCCAAATAGATGTAAATGATGAATTGACTTGTTGGATGGTGATTTCTAGACAACCCTACAAAGATAGACTTGCAGAAAATGTTAAAGAATTGGCCTGTAATTGTTGGTTGGAAGAATCTCATGTTTCACCACATACAAGGGATGTGTTGTGATGAAGAATAGCACGAAATCAATATGAAGAACATCCAAAGCATATATTTCCAATGACACAAATAGAGTTGTTTAATATGTTCAAAGAAGAGCACAAAAAAGTCAAAATTTCCATCAATACATTAGTGTAACAAAAACCATGGTTTGTTAAACCCATAACTATCCGTGACATGTGTTGTTGTCATTATCATGTGGATTTTGAGTTGTACTATGACACTTTTTTGGGTTTTGGTAAAAATTTATGGCCAGGTTCACCTCCTCCTTCCATATTCCGTGTTTTTATATCTGAAATTCTATGTGAAAGAGAAGATGATAATTTATTTTACAAAAAAAAATGTGTTGGTGGAAAGAAATGTGATCGTTGTGGAAATCTAAGTTTGTTTCATTGAAAGTATGATATTGTTATGAACGATCAATCATTTTCTAATATAAGAGTCAACTAGAAGAGATATGAATATATGAGCAATACGACTCCACATTCTTCAAATGTTATTTCCAAAAGGCTTGATTTGAAGGTAGATAAAATCTTCTTGATAGAGTTTTTGAAGAAGTTTTAGGAAGAAATCTATAAATACACCAAGCATTCACATAGAGCTCGATAGAAAGATCTACAATTCAAACAATCCCTTGAAGTGTTTCCACCGGGGACAATTTTGTTTGTAGTTGATTTTGCAGATAATTACACATTCGTTGCACAAAAATAAATGCAAAGTGAATATTATCATTCTGATAAAGTCACCATATTTTTCCACATTCTATATATACATGCTCAACGGATTCTTCCAAACATAGAAAGCACCAATGACAATCGACATGTTATTAAAGAATATCACTTTTATATAAGTGATGATCGAACACACGACACACATTATGTACAACATTGTTTTGATAAATTTTATGATTCATTGAAAGAACACAAAATCATATTCAATCGACATTGGATATGGTCTGATGGGTGTGTGGGTCAATTCAAATTTGCATGATCATTCTATTGGTTATGTTGTCTTCATAAAAAATTAAACATTACACATTGTCAGAATTTTTTTGAGACTGGTCATGGAAAAGGAGAGCATGATGGTGCAGGGGCATGTATAAAATGAACACTTTGAATGTATCAATTGAACCCTCATGGTGATCGATTTGAATATGCTAAACAAGTTCTTGAATGGTGCAACATGGCGCTAATCCATGAATATAATCCGTTAAGGGATGTGCACAGGTGTGTCTATATATAAATGTTACATGTATGTACACAGGATATGTAAATTTGAATGTGTTCAAATTTATATTCAATCTTCAATCATTTTCTTGAGAGATTTCAAGTTAACAAGTTCTTGTCTTGTGTAGGTATTTTTGGCATGTTGGAATCAAAGATGTAAATAGATCAATCTCATATGACGCCAGTACAATACCTGGGACAAGAAAAATACATTCAGTTAAAACAAAATGTTTTCAAAATGGGTCTGCATTTGATAGACGAAATGACTCTTGTTTTTGTTCAGTTTTCATAAACAACTCAGAATCCATAGATATTTGCGAGAACGAAAATGAAGGATATGTTAAAGCTTGGAGACATACTGAACTTAATGTAAAAGGGAAGATGCCACTTGCAAGATTAGAGGAGATGGAATCAAATGAAACTATAGTGTCAGATGATGGCGATAGAGTTTTTGATCTTGTTAGAGAAGGTAAATTTTTTATGTTTAAATTTTTTCAAATAACTTGTAGATACATACTTGTGTGATAATCTAACACGATTTAATTGTTGTCCAATATATCCAATTATTTGCAGGAGATGTTTTTTCCATGGTTTCACCTATATAGAACACTGAAAACATGAAATATTATTTGATGCGATACATGGAACAAAAGATGAGGCTATTAGAAGATTTTGATGATAACGATTTTATATATGAAAGAGGATCCATTTTATTGAAAGGATATTTTTTTCATGAAACCCATCAAACTGATACTCATGTTCACTTTCAAGACTACCAGTCAGATGTCACAAGTTGTCAATATAGTCATTTGGTATGTGTAGCACGCATAAATTCAATAGAAGTTCAATAAAAAAAAAACAAAAAAATCTAAAAAATGGAAAATGTCCAAAGTCAATCATGAACAAATAATTGAAGATGGAATACCATTACGTTGTTTTTAAACAAACTTGGCCAATTTGTACATTCCTGAATTTTTAATTTTTCATTGAAAGTACTTTCCAGATTTTGATAACTTGTTTTGACTATCTTCAAACATATTTCCAATTATGATATTTATAAAAAGAGTACCATGTATAAAAAAAACCACTTGGGAACTGCACCCCAATTAGTACCTAAAAGTATATTGTTAATACTTACAGCCTAATTAGTATAGGATTTAGGGAACTTCTAATTTGTATGGAAGTGAAAGAACCATTTGGTAACTTATACCCCTATCGATATCCAAAAGCATTTCATTAGGGAATTTCACCCTAATTAGTATAGAATTAAAAGACATGATTGGGGCACACCTTAATTTCAAATATAGGAGTGAGACAAAAACTTAATGAATTTACATCTTAGTTAGTGCTAAAATTATGTTCTTGGGATTTAAACAAGAATTAATATAATAACAAGGGAACCACTTGTGGTGCACCCTATTTGAATAAGAGTAAGAGAAGTACTTACAAATTATGACACCCCCATTAATACCCAAAAGTATGTTCTTGGGTAATTCCACTCTAATTAGGATACGAATGAGGGAATCGCTTGGAAATTTATGCCCAAGTATGTTATAACCTAAATTTGTATAAGAGTGAAAGAACCAAGAATCGCTTGGGGTGCACCCTAACTTTAATATAGGATAGAGGAGAACTTAATCCTTTAGGGACATGCATTGTATATAATACAAGTTATTTTTTCAAGTCAAGAAGTGAAGTATCCTTAGGCACAAGGGATGAAACTAATACTTAGGCACAAGGGATGGATTGGACATCATTATTTTATGAGGTAACATTAAATCTCTTTATACTGCATAAGGTTCATACCTGCGGAGTATCATGAAGTTCACTTATCAAAGCCAATTGATCACATCGAGGAGTTATACATTTTTAGTACCTTCTAGAACACAGGGAATATTATTTTTTATTGTAAAAGGTTGATCTAGAAACTCTCTATTTAAAGAGAAGTTCCTTCACATCTTACACATGGTTGGATTTGCGAGATTCTAGCAAATTCTAGTGATGGATCACCAAGATACCCACTTCAAATTTCTAAATGGAACTAACCCTTTCTCAAGATATTGTGCATTAACATGACATCTTTATCATACCCAATTACATTGATAGAACCATTAATGTAACCTTTTCTCATATATACGAAGGATTCAATATCAAATTTAACCTCTACATCTAATTAAAAAATAATAATTTTTGAAGTATTTTTTTTAATTGAATTGTTTTTTGATATAAACATTTTATGTTTCACAATTATCATATATTTAATTATTCACAATGTTAATTTATATTTAATTTAACAAAATTTTTAATATAGATGTAATGCTTTATAAATATTTGAAGTGTCACAATTATTTTATATGATAATAATTTATTTTTAAGGTCATGATATTTGTGTAGGAGATTTTGTTGTTTATAGGATAAGAGATTCTCTCTTAACCATTTGATTTTTATTAATTTATATGATAATAATTTATTTTTAAGGTCATGATATTTGTGTAGGAGATTCTGTTGTTTATAGGAGAAGAGCTTCTCCCTTAACCATTTGATTGTTAAGTTGTATGGAGATATATAACCTTCTTCTTTAGTTTTCACCATGACTTCCAAAGTCAAACCACAAATTTTATATTTACAATAATACTTTATAAAAAAAACATGAATTTTATATTTACCATATTAATTTATATAGAAATTTAATTTCATGTAAAGTAAAATAAAAGTTTATACAAAAATTTAATGTCATGTAGTAAAACCAATTATTAATGTTGGATAAGTATAACACTCAAACTATTTGGTGAATTTTATTCCAAGTATATTGACTTGACCTAGTAAGATAGTGGTATATAGTGATATAAAGAATGAAAAATTGTTAAACACCATTTCGATTGACCCTTACTTTTTTCAATAGTATTCTTTTCTACTTTATTTTAATAATATTGCATTAGTTTCAAGGGTATATGAACCTTTAGATGAATATCTCTTATAACTTTAACATTTTTTTAATGACTACATGATAAAATTAACGAAGAGTTGATCATCTCTTCCATTTTAAAGATTTATTTTTAACATTTTATTTTACTGCTAACTTTGTCACTTTTGTCAATTTGTCACATCATTTTGAACATTTTATTACTAGTTAACTTTGCCACATTTTGACAATAAAATCATTTTTTGATAGTACATAGTGAACATAAAATAAAACATTTAAAATTAATACATAGCAGAAAAGTTTTTAAGCGTTTGATGCTTAATTTAAAATGCATTGTAAAAAAGAGAATACACAAAACATTATTTCATTAATAGTTAATTTTTCCATTCCACCTTTTGAATGGTATAATCATATTTTTGACAATACACAGTGAACATACAATCAAACATTTAAATTAATACATAACAAAAAAGTATTTAAGACTTTGATGCTTAATTTAAAATGCATTGTAAAAAGAAAAATATACAAAACATGATTTGACAATAGAATCATGTATTTTTCATATTTTCGAAAGTACACAGTACACATAAAATGAAATATTTAAATTAATACATGGAAAAGAATTAGTTTTGCACAAAACATTAGTTCATAACAAGTTAACTTTGCCACTTTTTTACCATCAATTATGAGAAATCAAATATATATGAGAAAAAAATTACTATTTTGAATTCCAATATATATATATATATATATATATATATATATATATATATATATAAGTCTAAATAGTAGCATTGTAAAATACATAAGTTTCACATCCATTTTAGGATGATAAAAAAAATAAATACATTTAACTCCAAAATTTTGGACTCTAAGCCATCGCTTTAAGATAGATCACTTCATACATGAAATTTAAACCTGCAAAAAAACAGATTTCAAGAATTAAAAATTTACAATTCAAACATGCGAAATAATACATAATTCAAAAATTGTAATTAAAATAAAATTGACATACATACCAAAAGAGTTAACTGTTATCCTCCAACATACTTTTTCCCACAAAATATATTGTAAACATATTTTCCACCAAATATAATTTAGACATCTGTAAAAATAAAAAACATATTAAAAAAACAAATAACACATATTAGCATATATACTACACAACTAAATATTAAATAAACAATAACTAATAATAACATAACCAACCACGGTTAAATAGATTTAAGATCTAGTTACTCTCTTAATTGAAGAGTACAAGATTTAAAAAATTTGTAAATCTTATATCTAAAATCTTAAAAAAATTTAAAAAGAAAAATTATGTTGTTGGTAAAAAAAATTGAATTAGAGAACTATATAATAATCTAAAAATTAATATAGAACTGTGTATAAAGAAAGTTCACAAATCTCCATATTAAGTCATTATTCCAATGAAATACTTATCTCCTTGTGGATAAAGTCTCAAATCCTTGTGGATAAGGTCCCAAATCCTTGAGGTGAAATTCTCCTTGTGGATAAGGTCTGAAATCCTTGAGGTGAAATTCTCATCCCAACTAATGTTATTGTGTTCTTGGTAAAACAGATTGTGTGTTAGAGTTAGATAATAATCTGAAAATAAATATAGAACTGTGTATGAAGATAATTCACAAATCTCCACGTATTAAGTCATTCTTCCAAAGAAATACTTATCTCCTTGTGGATAAAGTCCAAAATCCTTCAGGAAATTCTCCTTGTGGATAAAGTCCCAAATCCTTAGAGATGTAATCCTCATCCCAGGTGTTGTTATTTGATCATATTTACACAGAAATAAAATACTAATCTCCTCAGCAGTTAAATACTTCTCTTCTTCTTCTGCAGTGGTCATATAATCAAATTTCATGATGCCCTTTCAAACTAAAGAACTCATAAATCTCCATATTAAGCAATTCTTCCAAAAAACTACTTATTATCTAAAAAAGTTCACAAATCTCCATTTTAAAAACCATTCTTCTGAAAATTACTTATCTTCTCTTTCTTCGATGGAATAGATGTTCTCATATAATACTACTCCATTCTTGGACAAGAAGGCAAGGACTGCAATCGAGGAAAATTTAGAAACTTTCTCTTTTCTGATGTGGGATAGAATCTGTTCTCAAATATTCAAGCATATTCAAGTTCAAAATTAGGTCTTCATCATGATCTAACCTTAAATAAGTTTGAATGTACACCATTTAAGACAATGACAAACTTATCTAGGGGTTCTATATAATTCAAAATAATTGAGGAAATGCTAAACTATAAATTTGAGAAAACACAAATTTGATAGAAGTCAAGAACATACATTTATGAATCATCCTAAATGGACACATCCTTTCCTAATTTGGGTGCTTCCTCAATCCAAATCTCCCTTCCAATCACACTCTCAGGTACACTCTTCTCTACATTAGCCTATATAACACATTTCAAATTTGAAAATTTAAAAAATTATATTCAAATGATTATATAACACATTAAATTTAAAATATTTTAAGACATAAAATGATACCCGTGAACTCGCACCCTCTTCAAACTCTCCCAATAAGAATTGAGACAAGCCATCCCAGCTACCAGTAGATGGAATAGAGAGCTGTGAACACCACAACTAAGAACTAAATCTAGGATTCAATGTGTTAACAATTATACAAAATTATAAATATTGTTGATCTCTTATTCAAAGGAGTGGAGATTGAACAACTATTAGAAAAAACATACCCAATTCAATCCATCCAAATTCAAACTTGTCGAATCAAGTCCCCTACCGATTGGAGATGCGTTGAACATATATCCAAAATGGAATTAATGGAAAAAAGAACTCGATTATTTTTATAGAGATAAGGATATCTAAATATAGAACTCGAAGTAAACTATCATAAAATGCGTCAAAATTTTCCTAAATAGATCACATACCAATCTATGATTCGGGTCATCATTCCGAATGACCTTCTTCCAACCATCCCGACAAAATTTTGCATACTCCAAAACTTCTTCTGCTGACATTGCTTCTAAGTCTGCATCTGTTTTATCAACAAATGTGGCCCAGGAATTGGCTTCTGCTCGTTGACGTTTCATGCCAACATCAACACGATAAAACATAGCTTCCAAATTTTCCCCGATTACAGTCCTAGCCTCTTTGCTAACCTCTGATGTAGCATGAAACTCTGAAAGTGATGCAAATAACCCTGTTGGGTGAGGTACTAAAGGTTGTGGAGGCCTCGACAATGCCGCACTTCGATATGACCCTTTGCAATCATATGTACATCATTTACCAGTCCCATAAAATTTGTACAATAGACTAGTATAATCCGGGTGCATATGCAAGAAAAACTCCGGAAAAAAATGTCTTTCAAAATAGTGTGGAACCTCATCGTTCCACGACAATTTCCCATATGCCGCCAAAAATCTGTTATACAGATGTTTGGCAAAGTCAGGGTGCTTAAAATATTGCACCTTCAACATTTTCCGCTTTGGTCCCTCTTTGAAATTGAACATGGAGATGACGTTTTCTTTTGAAACTCTATTTTTTACTGTCTCCCATTTATCAAGACCCATCACCTCTGACTTTCACCACCTCATTAGATCGACGAAACTGTCAGTGGTTGGCCCCATCTTCTGATATGCATTCATAAAGTTTTCCAGTGAATGCAAAACAATTTGCAAACTTTGTTTTCTCTCGTGAGGAAGTTCCAAGATCGCCAAATCATTTTCCAACCTCTTTTTAACACCTGAGCATTGCTCAAGCATCATTGCTTCAGTATTCCCTTCCCAGGGAAATTCATCGCCAACTTCTGAAGGATAGGTGGATGTTGGTGTGTAATCTTATGTTTCTTCATAACGCGACCTTGTAAATCCACTTTCACCTTCTGCACCGACATTTGAATCTCCATGACAACCACTCTTATTGTCGACCCTTGCTTTAAATTGATTGCCTACACACACATTTGAAAATAACTTGAAGATTTAACCTCACATAAATTTAAATACAACAAAATTCAACAAAAATAAACAAAATTAAAGAAACTTACCAGAAATATTCTCTTGTCCAGAGATATTCCCTACATTCTCAGGTGTAGGAGTGTTGATGTACAACCTATCTAAGAAGGTTGCATCCATAACACTGGTTTGAGAAGGTTCTGCAGTTGATCTATTTACAAACTTGTTTGAAAATGTCCTTTGACGATATTGTTGGTGCTCACTCGAAGTCTCAGTTGAAGAAGGAGCTCCTGTTCTTCCTTCTTGAGAATTCCTAGAGTGTTTGTGAGGAATGTTTGGATAATCTCATGTCGACATCACTCCTCAATATCTATCCACAATGCAGAGTTTATAAAACAAAATTCAGAGATGTACACAAGTTTAAGCAATAAAAAATGCATAGATAAATAAAATTTTTAAACAATCAAGCCATAGAGGTAATTGCTCATTAGAAGGCGCAAATACTAGTCATTTATCCATGAATCAATCAACTAAAAGATAAGTAAGGGGTCAATAGACAACATGGAAGATTATTATCCTTCACTCATCATCCATGCACAAAAAAACAGGGCATTTGAATTTATAGGTCTTTAAACACCGAAGTGAAGACCGTCGATTTGGCTCATGGCTGACTGCTCAGCCATGGAATGATGACTAAAGGGATAAGTGACAGAAGATAAACCACAAAATTTTCACAATAATCAATAAAACCCACACATAGAAGTCATTGAAATCAAAAGTTGGGTTCTCCAAGGGACTGTCATTGCACTAAGAGGTTTATCATTCACAATCCACATCAAAGAAGAAGATGCAAAAACTAAACATTCAGCCATGAATCTGTTAGCGATATTTCTTGTCTTAGGATTAGGCGTACCCAGGTCTGCAGTTTGCATGGGAAGCACCTGAGCATATCACGAGATAATCCCATCTTGTAGCAGCAAGTCAAGCAAGTGAGCGGGAAAAGTTTTGTCTTCAGCAGTCGAGAACCATCCTCAAAGAAAATCGACAGTCAGAATCTTACAGAGTAGATAGACGAAATCCTGTCAGCCGTTAGATCTCGAGAAATTGCGCTAGGGATAACCCCTAGTGTGCAGAGGAGGAGAATCATAGTTTTCAAAGACAAGAAACTCTTGCATGTAGGAATCACAATCTGCGATTTCCCGACTGGATCAGAACCATCTGTCAGCAGGGACACATGTCGAGAGATCCCGCAGAATTGGGGATCGGGGAACTGAAAGTCCCGTGCACATGACAACGGGAATCACGATTTCCCGACGGAGTTAAGGACCATAGTGGGGGACAGGTGTCAAAAGATCAATCCTTGTAGGGAGACAACACCAAGTGGCATCGTCATATCGTGAGCTCGGAGGTTCGTGAGTTGGAGTTGCAAAGATTTTCATTTAGAGTTGTGATATCGCGAGAAGCGATATATCGGCAACCACCGGTTAGCATGTGGGACCGCAAGTGGAAGATAGGTGGCAGGTTTTCGCGATAGGGAACGGACCATTGACATGTCAACGGTCATGAGCCATCGGGTTTCGGGGGATCGCGAGTCCCGGGGACTTGTGTATAGAGACATCAAAAACGCCAAAACCCCAACAGAGGTTTGGCTCAGTTCATATAAGAGGTGGTCGCATGGACCATAGTATAGCCAGGAGGGCTAACCCATACACGTGCTCATCAAGGAATTGGTGATAAGAAGTTCAAAGGGTCAAGAACTCTTGACAGCGGGAAACGCGAAACCCTGAAACCCGATACAGAGTTGGGAAAAGGTCTCGGTGAAGGTCAGGAGATTGTGAGGAAAGGAGAAGAGACCTATGGACTAGGTCAAGATTTCACTCGGGGATCCAAAGAGCCACTTCGGCTCAGTAGAAAAGGATAAAGAGGGTGGGTGAAGCCTCGCGTCACCCATTTATTGCAGAGTATGG
>JASDQU010689518.1:22855-38597 GCA_032191745.1 Picea mariana | reverse complement strand
CTTTCGTTTACATGGGGTATCTTCCTCAATGATGGGACAGGGAGAATTGTCTGGTTCAGAATCATCGCTAAGGATATGAACGACAGGAGTGGATGATTCTGGTAAAATGTGGGGAAGGCTTGATATGGTAGGGGAGTTAATTGGGTTGATTGGGTCTATAGACGGACTGTTAGGTACTTCCGGAAGGTCTGGAGGGTTTTTTGGTTGTTGTTCCTGAAGATTTTCAGGAGTTTCAACAGCTTCTTGGGGGTCTATGGGTGGGTTGTTTAGTGGGGGGTTTTGTTGGGCAAAACCCTTTTGGATAAGAAGTTGAGCGAGACGATGATGGGTGAGGGAAAGGGCGGGATTTTTAGCCTTTTTACAGTAGTGCGACATATTTTTAAGACATCCAAGCAGATAATAAGGGATGTTTATCAATCTAGCATGCTGTAAATGAGACAATAGGACAAAATCATACTGGTAGACTACCTAGTATTGGCCTTCACAGGTAAGGTAGTGTTTGACAAATTTTGCGACTTTCGGCCATGGAGGTGGCAACGAGCTTAGTCGGACACCCCGGCCTTTAGGTTCAATTTGTTCCCCTGGCAAGAAGAAATCATGTTGGGCATTAAGAATGATATGTTTGCGGTTGAACTAGTGAATTCCATTGGTAGGGATTCCCGAAACCTGTGCTATATCCTCCTTTGTAACTGGGATCCGAACACCTTGAACAATGGAATGATCTTCCTGAATATTTTGAGCGAATTGAAGAACCTATTGTTGCTCAAATCCTTGGAGCCTCTGAAAATAACCGAGCCATCCTGCCTGCAGAAAAATTTGATAAACTTCTGGATATAGTTCTAACAGAGTTGTCATGGCGATTTCGTGCCATATAACAGGGCCTCCCATAGCTAACTGCTCAGTAAAATGCACCGACAAAGAGTCGAGTAACTGCTTCTGTTCAGAGTGAGTTTTTCGGGTGAAGGCATGAAAATGGTAGTGAAACAAACAAAAGGATGGTGAAGAAAAAGAATGACGGTTTTGGATTCGTGTGAAATGATGGTATACGATTTCGATATTTCCCCCCCCTTCAAGTACGGCTGACATAATGATTTTACATGAGTGGTAATTATGAGCTGGGATCTTCTCATTAACTATAGTTCAATTGTGTTTACATATCGAATTTACATACCTCATCTTTTACCTTTTGATTCATATTTCAAACAAAATATATTGCCTGTCCATAATACTTCTACAGTAGCCATGGTGGAGACCTTTGATTTGTTAGAGGAATTGTATCAAGGATTTGTTTACTGGAAGGAGAAAACGTAGTCTGAGAGCACAAAAGCTTATTGACAAAGAATGCTGAAAAGTTGGTGTTTCAACAACAGGGAAATAATAGAGAAATGTTTGCTGAAGAGTGATGTTGCAGAAACTGCTGAGGAAGTGGTGTTTCAGCCATAGAAAGAAGTGCGAAAAATTTCTGAACGGTGGTGTTTCAGCAATGGGAAATTGTGGAGAATTACTGATCAATGGTGTTTCAGCAATGGGAGAAAAATGTGAAAAATTGTTGAGCAATGGTGTTTCGGAAATGGGAAAATGTGAAGAATTGCGGAACAATGGTGTTTCAGCAATGGGGAAATGTGGAGAATTATGGAACAATGGTGTTTCAGCAGTGGGGAAAAAGTGGAGAATTGTGGAACAATGGTGTTTCAACAGTGGGGAAATGTGGATAATTGTGAAACAATGGTGTTTCAGCAATGGGGAAAATGTAGAAAATTGCTGAACAATGGTGTTTCAGCAATGGGGAAAATTGTCTCTTCTTGAAGCAAGATCGTCCTTCCTTGGTAGACCTTTTCTTTCATCAAGAATCTGCAAAAATCAATTGTAACATGCCATTTMTTGGCAGGGATTATTAGTAGACTAAATCTAATCTAATCTAATACTAAGGAAATTAATTTCAAAAATAATTAATTGCAATGAGGGGTAGAAGGCCCCTCTAAAAAGAGGTAATGAGAGTCTGCCACACATGTGGCCTTAAAATATTCCTTGGAAATAGGGCACTGGTACAGAYGAAGCCGATGACCATTTACAAGTAACAGTGTTTTAGAGTCATCGATCATGAGGAGCCTTACTGTTCCATTGGGGAAAACAGTGTCTACTTCGTAAGGTCCAAGCCATCTTGTACGTAGTTTCCCTTGAAATTATTTGAACYGAGAGTCATACAGTAGGGCCCAATTACCTTTTTGGAACTGCTTATGCTTGATAGTTTTGTCATTCCATTTTGATCTTTKCTATTGAATCATAGTTGTCTGATGAATGGCATCTAGTCTTTTTTCATCCAATTCATTAAGCTGCTGCAACCGGGCTGTCTGTGCATCAGTCAAATCAAGGTTGACAGCTAAAGCAGTCCTTAAGGTTTTGATTTCAAATTCCATAGGAAATACGACACTTTTTCCATAAACTAATTCGTAGGGAGAGAATCATGTAGTATTTCTCCAGGTAGTTCTGTAGGTCCATAATGCTTCAGGGAGTCTGTGAGACCAATCCTTTCTGTTTTCCTTCACTGTTTTTGTGAGAATGGCTTCTATTACTTTATTTGTGCTTTCCACCTGTCCATTTTCTTGGGGGTGGTATGCTGTAGTCATTCTATGCTGGATATGATATTTTTGAAGGGTGGATTTAAAACCATGAGAAGTGAAAGGAGGTCCTCCATTTGTAACTAATTCTCTCAACACTCCAAATCTAATGAAGATGTCTTCAAATAGGAAATCTAGAACTACTTCTTCAGTTTCTCTATGGAGTGCTTTAGCTTCCACCCATTTAGTCATATAGTCTGTGCAGACCGCTATGTAAACTTTTTGATTGGATGGGGGGTTAATGGGTCCTACAAAGTCTAAGGCCCATCTTTCGAATGGTTCAAGTACTATCTAGGTGTTTAATGACATTTCATCTCTATGATTAGGTTGGCCCATTCTTTGACAGCTATCACATGCCCGAACATATTTCTTTGCATCTTTAAAGAGTGAGGGCCAATAATACCCCATCCTGAGAATTTTATGTGATGTTCTTTTATCAGCAAAATGCCCTCCATAAGGGCCATCATGATAAGCTTTTAGTAGATCATAAACCTCATCTTCTCTAATGCACCTTCGGATATCTTGATCAAGTCCTGTATGGAAAAGAAACTCACTTATCCAACTATACAGAGCACTTTGTTGAATGATTCTTCTTTTCTCCTAGTGGGATAGGTGTGGTGGTAACTTCCCTGCAACCAAGTAGTTAGCGACGTCTGCATACCAAGGCGAGTGAGAAGATACTGCAAATAGATATTCATCAGGAAATGAATCATCTGCTGGGGTATCATCATCAGGTGTTAACCGAGAAAGGAAATCAGTGACTACATTTTCTTTTCCTAGTCTATCTACAATTGTTATATCAAATTCTTGTAATAATAGTAACCATCTGGTGACTCTAGCATTTGTGATAGGTTTGTTCATTAGATATTTGATAGCTGAGTGATCGGTATGGACAAGAGTAGAGTAGACAGTGATGTAATGTCGAAATTTATTAATAGCATAGATAACTGCTAAGAATTCCTTTTCGGTAACTGTATAGTTAAGTTCAACAGGAGTCATATTCTTGCTAATGAAGTAAATAGCATAAGGGAGATGATTTTCTTCTTGTCCCAAGACAGCTCCTATTGCAGTATTTGAAGCATCGGAGGATATATGAAAGGGAAGTGTCCAATCAAGTCCTCTAAGAATAGGAGTTGTAGATAACTGATGTTTAAGTGTATTAAATGCTTCCTGGCAAGAATTAGTCCATTTGATTTCAGCATTTTTCATCAGTAACACAAACAAGGGAGAAACTATTTTGGAAATTTCTTTGATAAATCTTCTATAGTATCCAGCATGTCCTAGAAAACTTCTTACCTATGTTTGGGTTTTGGGAGTAGGAAGATCTTTAATGACTTGTATCTTGGATGGATCTACCTGAATTCCTTGAGATGAGATAAAATGTCCAAGCACTATTCCTTCACTCATCATCATATGACATTTTTCTGTACTTAAGGAGAGGTGGGCTTGTATACATTGTTTAAGTACATTCTCAAGATTTTGTAGTGCTTCCTAAAAAGAAACACCATAAGGGGTAAAATCATCCATAAAAATTTCCATAGAGTCATTAAGCATATCAGAAAATATTCCTATAACTGCTCTTTGAAAGGTTGTTGGTGCATTACATAGTCCAAATGGGAGAACTCTATAAGAAAAATTTCCCCAAGGGCTGGTAAAAGTGGTTTTGTCTTGGTTCTGAGGTGCAATTTTGATCTGATTATACCCACTGAAACCTTCTAAAAAGGAGAAAAATTTCTTCCCTGACAAACTGTCTAACACCTGATCAATGAATGGTAATGGAAAGTGATCCTTTTGAGTAGATTTATTTAAGGCTCTATAGTCCACACATACTCTCCATTTCCCATTTTTCTTAGGAACTATTACCAWCGGGGAAACCCATTCATCGTCYGATATAGGATATATAAACCCCGCGTTCAACAATTTTTGAAGTTCTTCTTTAAGGATTTCTCTTAAATTAGGGTTCATTCRTCGTTGATATTGGCAGATCGATCGACAATCTTCCTTGATATATATACGATGAGTACATAATTCAGGAGAGATTCCTTTCATTTCTATATAATCCCATGCGAATGCTTTTTTATGTTCAAGAAGTAACTTCATTAATTKTTKTGTTTCAGCATCTGTCAGGTTAGGGTTTATGTTCATTGTTTTGCCAGGTTCAATTTCTACTGGTATGCTTTTAGAAGAGATGGTGGCAGATGTTTGAGGTGGGTTTTCAGAATTAAGGTTTTCCTGATTATCTGACTCCAATAGTGCAACTAGTTGGTTATGAGTTTCTGGAGTCATAGAGGAGGGTTCCCAAATAAAATTATTAATTACTTCATCCTCAGTGGAATATTTAAGGCTTAAGGCTTGTCCGATAGTCAAGATGGGTTGAGTGAGTTGATCATCAAAGTCTACCCATGCATAATTATCATTATTAATTAAGGGTGTAGCGTGAGGGTAGAGGGTAAGATGTTTGGTTTCGTAACCATTGGAGATTTTCATTGATCCTGATCTACAACTGATAAAAGTGTCTATTGTGGCTAACCAAGGCCTACCCAAAATTAGAGGGTGGCCCCCCAACTTTGTTTTAGGTTGTAATACCACAAAGTCAGCTGGATAATTCCATGATTCCACTGAGATAATTAGGTCTTCAATGAATCCCTCTGGTTTGATTGTAGAGCAATCAACTAATTTTAGGATAGTTGGGGTGTCTCTGATTTCATTTTACAGTTGTAATAGTTGTGAGGTTTCTAGATTCATAATATTGATAGTGGCACCTAAGTCTACCAGGACTCGAGGGATTATCGTTTTTCCAATTTGTAATGAGATGGTAGGGTGGCTGGGATCACCATATTTAACTGGGGGGACTTTACCTGACATTAGTGTAGACAAGTCACCCATGACATGGACTGTGAGGGGATCCTTAATTTTCCTACCAGGTTTCTTAACACAAATGTCTCGCATAGTCCTGGCATAAATTGGTACATCTCGGAGTGCTTGTAATAGAGGAATTTTGACATCAATATTTTGTAGTTCCCCTAGAAGATTGAAAGCCGGTGGCTCAGGCGTTTTAGTCAAAGCTAAACGCTCAAGAAATGGTGGTTTTACTGTTTCAGCAGCAGTGTTAGAGGATGATTGTACCTCTTCAGGTACATCATGCTCTTTTGTTTCCTCTTTATTAGAAGAGGTAACATCAGCTATGATAGGTTCTACTATTCTCCCAGATCGTAAATGAATATCATTGCATTATGCAGGGAGAAGAGAAAGTGTAGGATGGTTATGAATATCAATGCACTGCACAACTTTATTATTGGGGTTAGGGTTAGGTTGTACAGGTAGTTGGGGCCTCATTATTTGATTGTTTGGTGGGGTACCTGATGGTAATGAGAGTGGTTGCAGAAATTGTGATTGAGGTAATTGATTTGGGAAGGGGGGTTGTTGTCCTCTCCAATTTGGATTCCATTGGTTTTGATACGGTTGTTGTTGTTGTGGAGGCCAAGGAGTCCACATTGATGGATCAACAAAGGGTGGGTTAGTTTGTTGTATGGGTGGGTAATTCATTTGATTTAGGTATTGCATTTGATTATAGGGAGGGTAATTCATTTGATTAAAAGAAGGATAGTTATTCCAATTATTAGAAGATGTAAATGGCATGTTACGATTCATACCTTGTCCCCGCAGTTTCCATTTCCTTCTCTGTGTCAGCAGATAGACGGCTTCAGCTTCTTCATCAGTTGGTTGTAATGCTACCTTGATTCCAGGTAGAGAAGGACATTGTTGAGTTTCATGATCTTTATCAAAGATGGTGCAGATTGGATTTTTATCCAATGGGCATTCCCTCCGTGGGTGCTTGTCTCTGCATTTAGAAAAAAAGATGGACAGAGCTGCTTCTTATTCGGCTTGCTTCTTTTGAATCTGAGGGGTATCAATATGTGAGGTAAAAGAGATTAACATTTCAGTTTTAAAACCTTCAAGTAAATTACCTATTTCGGCTCTTGTTGCTCCCCCACTGGATGATTTTTGAACTCTTGAGAATGTGGTATCCCTTCTATTTGATCTATTCCTTGAAGCTCCTCTAGAACATCTTTTACATAGGTTAACAATTTCATCATATGATTCTTTAGATATGTCCCCTTTTCCAAGCATATTCATCATATCTAGACAGTCATCCCTTACTCCTTTTAATAATATTGTTTTAAGAATATCCTTACTTACATCGTGGTGATTGGATCTTTGTAGATTATATTGTAGCCTTTCTACAAAGTCTTCCAGATTTTCATCCTCCTTCTGTATCATCTTAAATAGTTCTTCCCTTTTTTCTCTTGTTCGACAATAGTCCTGGTATTTATGTAGGAATTTCTGTTTCATTTGGTCCCATGTTGTGATTACATGGCCTCCAAGGCTCATGAACCATATTAGTGCATTTCCTTTCAATGTTGTTGGAAATAGCTTTAATTTTTTAGCATTGGAAATGTAATCATAACTTATGCATAATATGTCAAACTCAAAAAGGAATTCATCAGGATCCTCTGAAGAAAAACCATGAAAGTTAGGTAGTGCTGAGAGTGGAATGTTCTTCATGGGGGCTACCCCTCTAGGAAGATCACCAATAGGAAATCCTAATGTGGAAAAAGAATTTTCATCATTTACCTCTCTTTTAGGACCTGCCTGTTCTTCATGATGCAATTCTTCATTGTACTCATCCATGTTTTCTTCTGCTTGCTCCCCTGCTGCACTTGCTCTGTCCTCAATGTTTCCTGCTAGTTTCTCGACTGTCTCAGGACTCCAAACCTCTTTCCCCATCTCGAAGTTTGCTTGAAATGAAGGTTGGGACTTAGGTTTTGATCTGAAAATAGAAGGCTGACTTGTTATGCTATGCAAGCACCCCTACTTCATTAAAATAAACTTTACAGGACCTTGCTTCATGTGTTAAAATATGCAATATAAACTTATGTGTTAAGTTCATGCTTCTTCCTTTAAATGTTTATGAATGAGGAAATGTTCTTGTAGATGGTTAATTATGTACTTAAAACAAATACACAGCAACAATACTTGCAGAAGATAAACCATCAAACTCACAACAAGAACAAGATGATAAAGGAGTTCACCCCCCTCTGGGCTACATCTCCTTGAGCCTCCATCAATGAACTTAGCTCTCTGGAATTAATTATTCAAAATTTATTTTACAAGATGCTGCTCAACTCCAATGGAAAAACAAACTGTACCATTGAGATCAGAACACATAAAAACCCCAAAAATGACTAATACAACTCTGAAAACGGATCATGGCTCATCCGGGCATAACCTCTTCTACATGTGGCCATAAGCTTCCCTGAGCTTATCTGTGGCAAAAACACCTGTAAAAGTTCTCAAAATCATTTGAAACCTGTCCCAATGTGTTCAGAGCATATTTATTAGCCAAAAATTATTATTCAATCACAGAAAACAAACATAGGCTCAACAAACCATGTCCTCCATCAAAGAGGGCTTGAAATTCCCTGGAGCTTCCTGAAACTTCAATGGTGAAAAAATTGTTGAAGAAGTCTTCAAATGGCTGTGAAAATGGTACCAATGGATTCAGTACGTCCAAAAAACCCCTGGCTGGGCTTTTACGGCACCTCAATCGACAAAACGATGAAGAAGTTAGGCCTCCTCCATCTTCCTCCTTCAACTTTGCTGGAACTGGTTTGCCAAAACGCACCTCTGTGTGCATGAACCTGGAACACCAAAATGCACGTTTAAACCCAGCACTGAGTGGTTCCGAATAACCATGCAAACTGTAGGACGGTTAGGGCACCTCCAACCCCCAACCGCCTAGCTCTCGGGCGTATGGCGCATATGACCTCGGGCTAAAATAAAAAGGGCCAACGGTTATAAAAACCGCGCCAACCGTTTGAAACGGGCATATGGTGACAGCGCAAAACTGTGGGTCAACAAACCCCACACACCGTTTTTGAAACCCGCGCAATATTATACATTGACATAACTATGTATACATACATGGCATAAACTTTGGTTTATATAACACACAATATAATGCAATGAAATGCGCGCCATTTAAACTATGCAATGGTCGCATATAAACCAACGCATATAACTGTGGGTATAGTTTAAATACCCCCGCCCACGGGTGCCAATGGTCATATAACGTAACACACGACCAAGGGCTGGGGCTAGGCCCTGGCCCGGTCGCGACCCAACCATACAATCATATGAATTCAAATAAATATGAAACCATACGTTGAACAAGCAACGACGTGTGGTACAGTGGTTGGTGGACTTTGTTAAAGTGATCACCGGTGGGGAGGTCCGCGGGTCGAACCCCGCGGCCTCCATAGAAATTTAAACGACCAAATAGCCAAACCCGGGGTGCCACGTGGCAGCCCGTGATTGGGCCACGTGGCACCCAATCATTTTCCAACAATACTGCCACGTGTCAACATCCAATTGGACCACGCGCTGCCATGTCATCCTTGCCATGTCACTGGCCATACACCCAGTCAGCAATGCCACGTCATCACCACATCATCCGCTGACGTCATCCGTGCCACGTGTCACCCATCCAGTGGTGACACGTGTCACCTTCGAATTGGTCAAACCGTATGCTGAAAGTGCCAAATATGCATGACACATGTCATGTCCTGGAGCCACCACGTGTCCTGTACATACCTGTATGGACCTGCCACATATGTTGTATGGCCCTGCCACGTGTCCTGTACGGACTGTACGGACAGGTACAGTCAGCATGAAATTTTTGCCTGTTTGGCTCGACGAACATATCGCGATAACTTCTCCATACGGACTCCGTTTGCGAAAGTAAATATACCACCAGAATCAGGAAGACGAGACGGACGCAATGGAATCATTTTCGTCGCAATCCGAGCACTTTGAAAATTGAGCAAATTTTTTCCCCCTGGTCCATATTTTGATCAGGTTTCCGAGAGTTTGGTTGTTGAGAAGAAGATTCAGACTTTGATATAATCTCGTCAATATAAGTTTTTCTTCCTCCTCTTCCTCTACCCCTGCCACCTATAGGGTCAGTGTATTTGGGGTCTCCGCGTCCTCTCATGCAATCTTTGTATCTGAAAAATCATAAGTGATTTTGAAATCTATAATTACCTTCCTCGACAACGGCGCCAAAATGTTGGTCACTGTAATTGATTATTTATCTAAACAATCAAGTGCTACATAAATTTTCAACCCAGGGAAGTCGGTTTATTTCAAAGGTAATCACACACTATATATGCTCAATCTCAAAAGCAACCTAGAGTTGTAGTAAAAATATATTAATCACACCTTGCCTTGAACAAACTGAAGTTCTAACTTGAATTACAGGAAAGCAACCTACCTATTGCAGAGTTCAAAGTTTAAAGAAATGATTATCCAAAGAATCCTGGATTACATTAAGGAATAACAACCTAGGAAAGAAATCCTTCAAAATACTACAAAAGGAAAGACCAATTATCTTATAACAGAGAACAAGACCCTATTCCCCAAGAAGGAATCTTCAGCACCTGTTTCCGATCATCACACATTTATGAACTCATTGCTAACTGAAATGATTGACACACACTAAAGGCTAACTAACTCTTAATAGAGAAAATGACCCTATTCCCCAAGTAGGAACCTTCAGCACCTGTCCCTGATTATCACGCTTTCATACATTCACCAAACAAGATTGCTAACTAGAATGGTCAACAGTTACTGAAGCATGAATTATATGAAAACAATGTAACAACTAGCAAAGCAGAGTTTCAGCAAGACAGAATTCAGTAAAGTAGTGTTTCAGCAAAACATAATTTAATAAAGGTGTGAATAGAAATAACATTAACACACTACAGAGCTAACGGGTGAATCTTGTGAAGAAGGTGGGCCCTCCCTTCTCACAATATTCCCTTGAAATGAAAGGAACTAGAGAGAAATACTCAAAACAATCTTTTATTCATCTATCAACTGTGTTACATTACAATCTAAAGTAAAACACATCCCTCTCTGTAAATCCTTTCTTAGTTAAGAAGAAGGTTTTATCTAATGGTGATTTCCTCTTATTTAAAGAGGAGAATCCCCTTGATACAATTTTGATCATCAAATTACATGTGCACATCTGAATCCTATTCTTAGTCAGATCAAATCCTTACTGGAATAGGATATCCTGGTCTCCCGTAACAGAATGCTATTACAAGTTGAAAAGGTGTTGAGTGAGGTGTTGCTGTTGCGGCTGGATTAACAACTTCTATATTTATCTTCTTTACTACTGTATGTTGTTTCAGCATCACAAATCACGGGCTGTTTCAGCAACGGGATTTGCGTTCTGACTGTTTGAGCAACGTGGTCTTACGCAGCAGCAGTGGTTAATTTTGGCTCAAGGTGCGGCTATTGTGGTCAGTGTAACAGCTTTGTGTTTTTGTTTCGGCATTGTAGACCACAGAGAGTGTAACATCTTTTGTGTGGGTTGTTGTTTCAGCATCGTAAACCACAGAGAGTGTAGCAACTTCTTCTTGTGTGAGTTGTTGTTTCAACATCGTAGACCACAGAGAGTGTAACAACTTCTTCTGTGTGAGTTGTTGTTTCAGCATCGTAGACCACGGAGAGTGTAGCAGCTTTTTCTGTGTGAGTTGTTGTTTCAACATCGTAGACCACAGACTGTTTCAACCACAAGGTTTGCGTGCTTTAATTGTTTCAGCAATAGGCCTCAATGCTAATCTGCAGTTCGAACTATTTCATCACTTATATATTTCTGATCAACGGTTAAGTACGAGAGTAATGTAAAATTATATGCAAAACAGATTAAACATATAGTAAAGAGAAGAGACAATGTATACCTTTGGATAAATAGGGTAAAGTGATAATATAAGTTTAAATGTGAGTGGAAGAAGGGTGTAATGGTAGCAAAATGTGTGAGCAAAAAGGTGCATTGTAGGGTCCTAACAATTAATATCTCTAAGATGTGTATTTTATAATATGCATGCTTGTTGGTTATTGCTATGCATGGCATGTTTAAACATTATTTTATACTACAACAAAAATATTTATTATTACATGTGTTGTTATCATGTTTCTTTCACGCTTCTTTAATAACTTAATTGTATAAGAATCCAAAATTAGTTTGGAAGTGAGATTTGAGGTAGTGTGCCCAACCTATGTGTGGTTGGGTACATTATAGATTGGTATCATAGGATCTAGTTGAAACATTGAATTGTTATGGGTTGGAACGACTGCGAATCAGGTAGATTTTTTGTTACACATTCAGTTTGTATGTATTTGGTGGAAAATTGGAGAGAAAATCCCCAAATGCGTGGGTAGATTCGAGTTTTAAATAATTCACATTGTTTGATAATTTTAATGGATTCAATCTGTAGAGTTGGAGAGCCAAATTTGACTTGGAAGGTCAATTTTTTTTTTAATGGTAGTTGTAGTGCGGGGAAAAGTTCAGAGAATCAACGACCAAGATTGTGTTCGATCTTGAGATCAACAGCCTAGATTCATTCTTGAAAATTTTAAAATCATAATGTTTTCGAACTCTGACAAATTAGAAGATCAACGGATGAGATTCATTCTGGTGGTTGGGAAAATGAGGTAGATCGGAGCTCCAAATTCGTTGAGGAATTTTGTCAAAATTTTTATGTGTTGAAATTCACCGACAAAAATCTTCTATCGTCTACAGAAATCTCTGATCATCGACAGTTGATGGTTAGGGGTTGGAAGAATTTGGTGAATTTTTTAGTTTGTTAACATAAATCTTTGATTTTCGACAACCGATGGTTGGGGGTCAGTAGAGTTTGGAAACGTTTTCATTTTGTCAACAAAAGCCTTCGATGGTCGATGGTCGATGGTCGAGGATTGACAAGTTTGGTGAAGTTTCAAATTTCATCCAAGAGACATCTCTGATCATTGACGGTCGATGGTCAAGTATGGATGAGTTTAGCAAAGTGTTGAACATCGTCCAAATTACATCGAAGATCATCGATGGTTGATGGGTTATGGATCGACGAATTTTGGTGAATTTTTGTTCGGACAAGTGAAACTGTTGATGATCGATGGAAAAAAGATGGTGATGATCTGTCATGCCACATCAACATCCACATGTCATGCCACATCAACCCAATTGATGCCTTAGGATGATGTGTCATTCCAGGTTATCATCCATGTGTCATGCCACGTCAACATAGTTTCCACGTTAGTGAAGGGATGGTTGATCCCTGATGGTTGGGGTTCGGTCTGATTTGTGGGCAATCTGGGTTTGTCAAAGAAGGTGATTGATGGTCGATGGCCAATGAACAAACATTAATGAGATTTGTGGGAGAATTTTGGTTGTGGAGATAAACGGTTGATTTTCGATGGTCGGTGATTGAACATTGGGAAGATTGGTTGGAAGGTTTGGTTTTCAAAGGAAATCATTGATCCTCAATCCTCCATTACCGATAGAAACAAGATCAATGGTCCATAATTATTCTGACTTGAGATTGACGATGTATATCACACTTAGGAAATAACTGGAGAAAATTAATTTGGATTGATATTAAAGTTATGGGTTTCATCCATAGAGAGGAGATCTATAAAAGTAATAGAGAGGTCCATTGTCCAATTCTGTTTGGATTGGTTAGAAAATGAAAAATAATGGTTTTTAAATATCTGAGTCGATATCATTGGCATAGGTCCATATTAAGTTGAAACTCTTGGAGATATTCTAGAAACAAGACATGAAAATAACCCGTGAAGGAACCAAACAAATCCTAAGGGGATTGGAATGGGGATACAAAAATATGCGAAAATCCACTATTCCGGGCGACTTTTTGGGGATTTTTGAGATTTTCAGAGGAAAAGTGACCCTACATCATAAAACTAAAAATTTTGATTTAGTAAAAATTTTGTATAATCATTGAGAAAAACAACTTTGGTTTAGTGAAAATTTTCCATAAGTGCACAAATTGTGAAATAGTCAATTTTTCTAGAAATTCAAAGTTTGGAAAAATGGGTGAAAAGGGATAAAATTGTAGATTCCAGATTGTTGTAGTTTTTGATTGGTGCATCAGATTGAAAATCGAAGAGTTTATACGAATTTATTGTCAATGTTATTAACTATGTCTCCTATGAAAGTATCTCTAGTTCCTGATTTTTTTTCTTGTACAGTTGACATAAGTTGGAACTTCAATAAAATTGCACCAGTGGAGAAAATGCATAAAAATGGCGAAAGTGTTTTTTCCAAGAAGCCATAAATTTCAACTCAGGGATCAGAGTGAGGCAAGAGTATAGTCATTGGAAATATGGTTCATAGGGGAATAGCCTTGAATTGTTATAATTTGGATAGCTATGATATATTTCTTCATGAATTGAGCACAAAAAAGACATGTAACATTGTTTGGATTGTTTTTTTTAAATCTACATAATTCTAACAAAATGGTCGCTTGCACATTTTCCAGAATTAGGGAGTATAACCATATCCGTTCAAGAAAAGAATTATTATTCAATGTATGGAGGAAGGAGAGGGAGCCTTCAGTCATGATAAATAATCCCAAGGTCAAAATATTAGTGTTGGTAATGCAGAGACATAATCAAATGGGCAGAGGAGCATAGGGGAACAAGAAACATTAATAGAGACTATGATCTAAGCATTAAAATAGAAGCGCAGAGTTCAAAAGTAGACAATAAGAGGTTAATGAGAGAACAAAATCAAATAAATTCTCAAGTGATGAAAATCCTAAACCAGTTACATAGGCTAGCAAAGAATGGATCAGACTCAAGGGAGGAGGAAGAAGGAAGATATCATGAAGGAAGAGTTTGTTGGATTATTGAGAGGGGGGGTGAATTCGTAATAGAGAAATATAATCATTTTTCACTATAAAATGAAAGTGTTATATCAATGTAGAATTATCATCCAATAGTTGTAGAGTAAATAAACAATGAACAAATGAGCAATCATACACATACAAAATACACTAGTTTTAACATGGAAACCCAAAGCGGGAGAAAACCACATAATGCTTTTTGTTATATGTCTTTAAGAATTACATTCATTTGAAGCACCAAATTCCTTTGTTTTCTAGCTGTAATTGGAAGGAGGCTTTAACCCCCTAGTTTCTTAGGATACAACCTGAGGGAAGCTCCAACTCCCCAATTCTCTGGCTACAACCAGAAGGAGGCTCCAACCCCCTAGTTTCTTAGGATACAACCCGAAGGTGTTAAGCCCTAATATTGGCTCATTACCCCTTAATTAAAGAATATTATATTAGTAATGTTATTTTATTTATGTCGGATTTAGGCCATTAGTTGTAATTATACCTCCTAGTCTCCTATATATACCAAGGAGACATTTTCATTTTTCATCATCTTATACTTGAACATTTAAGTGGGGTAAAAGGAGGTTGCCTCCTCAAAGAGGCTTATTATCTGAAATTATCTCTTTTTCAAGGCGTTGAGTATGTTTCCTGAGGTTTTTCTATGCTATATTGATGTTTGGTTCTTAACATATGGTATCAGAGCTCAAGGTCTTGGGGTTTCGCTGCTACATCTGAGACACAGTGGAATTTTCACTATAACATTTTTTGTACAATGTTTCAGAAGGAATGGCTTGGAGGATATTTAGTGGATAGATCAAGGTATGTTGGGTTAAAAATTTAGTTTCTGAGGCCTTATACGTTCGGAGATACAGCCTGTACAAGATAGGGTTCTGGAATCATCCTGGAATGAGTCATTGTGGATTTTTTTCTATAAACCATTTTCTGTAACGTTTCAGACTTTGAATTTCGAAGGCCGTTTATAGAAATTAGTAAGGTATCTGTGGTAAGATGTTCAACTTCTGGGTCATATTAAATTTGTAGATACACCTTGTGTACGATAGGGTATCTGATTAGTCCTATTGACTAGTCTCAAGAAGGTGTTCCAGGTAAAACAATCATAACTTCTTTCTAGAGTATCCAAATTGAGTGGGACTAGTTTCATTGGATCATGGACAGTCTTTAGTATGTTGGGTGTGAGTTTCAGAATTTGATGTCAATTATTTTGTGCGGGGCATTCTATACAATTGAGATCTCCTGGAAAGGCCAAAAATAGGCAAGTTGTGAGGAAGTTACCGTAAATTCCACTTGGCACATCCAATTTTGATCAGACCTATGGAATTATAGAGAAGAAATATCAGAGAA
>JASDQU010689517.1:17267-36554 GCA_032191745.1 Picea mariana | reverse complement strand
TCCCTCTGCCTCTTTGAGGTTGGAAATTCTGATGTTGATTTTGTTGTTGTTGTCTTTGACCTTGGAAATTCTGATTCGGATATTTTTGTCTGTTACCTCCAGTGGAATGAGAGTTATTTTGATTGCTCCCTCTTCCTTGGTAACCTATGCTTCTTCCTCTGCCTCTCCCTCTGCTGAAGGAGAATTGAGTTTTGAAAGCATTGGAGATTGACTCATCTGTAATATGTAGTCTGGTCTCATGTGTCACCAGAGAACCAATTAATTCATCTGTTGAAAATCTTGACAGATCCTTGGATTCAAGGATTGCTGTTACAACCATTTCAAATTTCTTGGGTAGACTTCTGAGAGTTTTCTCAACAATTCGTTGATCAGTGATGGTTTCACCAATCAGTCTGATCTGGTTCACAATGCCCATGACTCGGGTCATGAACTGATCCACATTTTCGGACTCTGTCATCCTTAGAGTCTCGAATTGTGTCCACAAGGTCTGTAGTTTAACTGTTTTGACCCTGTCATTACCTTGATAGGAAGATTTAAGAATATCCCAGGCCTGTTTGGAAGTACCAACGCCTGTGATTTTTGAGAAAATTGAGTCATCCACAGAATTCTGAATCTAGAATTTCTCTTTATTTTCTTTGGTCCTCAGAGTTTCCTGAGCAATTCTCTGCGCATTTGTCATGGCAGTGAGGGCAACTCGATCTGGTTCCACATATCCAAGATCCACTGGTTCCCAGCATTCTTGTGCTTGCAAGAATGATCTCATCCGAAGAGACCAAAACTCATAGTTCTTCCCCAATAGAATCGGACCCTGAGTTGGTCCTAAGCTGCTAGATGACATATTCTTTTTTGAAAAAAAAATTCAGAAAAAAAATAGAGGGAAAATTTCGTATTTACCTCCGATCGCCAATTTACCGATTTGTCAATGGCTGAAGGGAGCTTATCGGGAATGAATTAGCCTTTGTCATGGTGCAATGTGACCACGCGCCTTACTATTAAAGTGCTACGGGCTTTTCCGGCTCTGTGCCTTTCAAATCGCCGAAATGCGAAAAATTGCCTTTGGACAATTCAACGGTCCAAATCTTCTTGTGATCTGACGACGCAGATCTTATCGGGATATCGTGAATCGAGATTTCACAAGTTCTGATGATGAGTTCTTATGACTCCTTGATTTCCCGATCTCTGATTTACCGATGGCGCATTCCTTTCGGGACTTTCCCGATTGCTTTGATCTCCGCCACGCATCCCAACAGATGAACGGTCGTGATCTCTCTTTGCGAATTTGTGATTTGATATGTTCCGGACTTCTCGTCTCCAGGATCCGCGATTTTCCGAATCCCGTAATGCCGATGGACTCTGTTTTCGGGAAATTTTCCGAAAGCCTCGATCTATGCCACGCGTCCTGAACAGATGGACGACTCAAATCTGCATTGAGGATTTCGGTGTGGAGATTCCCGATCCCACGAGTTGATGAGATGACATCAGCTGGGCCCCACAATGGAGCTCTCCTCCTATCCGGATTTCGAACTTAGGAGTTCTGAAGTGCTCGTGTTTCTTGTCCTCAGGATTCATGAAACGTTGAATCCTGATGTGTCGATGGGCTCTTTCCTTTTGGGGACTTTTCCCGAGTCCTCGGATTTATGCCACGCGTCCTTGAAAGATGGATGGTCCTAATTCAACCTCGGGATATCACGACTTGCGATGCTCCGATGACACAACTTCTTTGTCAACTTGAAACCCCGAATGTCGAAACGCTGACAGTTTCCTCGATGTCCACCACGTGTCCAGTCAAATGGACGGCTGAGACTTTATCGCTATTTCGCGTATCGCGATTTTGCGAGTTGCGAAGTCCTATTGCGATGGTCTTTAAAAACCGTGAACTCCGAAATGTCGATTTGATGATTATTGGATCTGCTGCCACCTGTCCTTTGAGATGGACGGCTCACAAGTCCTCTCGGGATTTCGCGATATCGCGTATCGGAGTTTTTGGAGTGCAATTGCCTTTGCGCGTCCAACTCCCAATTATCGATTTTGCGATGTGATAAGATCAACCGTTCACGATCTTTCTTGATCCAACGGTCTAGAATGACTCGTGATTTTGCGATTCGCAAATTCTCATGACATGTCTTCTAACCTTTACACCTGCTAGTCACGAAATGTCGAGATCTCACCACGTGTGTCTTGATGGATGGTCCAGATGATGTCGGGACTTCTCAAGTCAAAAAATCCTTGTCGCTGCAGAGGATTAAACCTCGTGCACTTTCTTGCTGATCCAACGGTTGTCGGTCCTTTGCGCAAGATCTGACGGATGAAATGCTTTCGCCCTTTCCGCGCTCTCCTCATCCCTTCTGGACTGGTTTCCCGCTCTGGATCCGTTCGTAGGACGAATCTTACAGCTGCAATGGTCGTTCTTTGTGCCTGAGATGCGTTCTTTACTCCTTTGGAAGAAAGATTCTTGAATCTTTCAAAGATTTGAAAGAATTTCATGAGTTCTTCATTTTCTGCTACAATTTTTGACAGATTTGAGCGATTTCCAAAAATCTTTAAACGATCGTGCTTTCTGCAGCAATCTTTAACAGTTTTGAATGAATTCTTCGAGTTCTTTAAACGTTCTTCCGTTCTGTAGCTCTTCTGCGTCAATCTTTGATGATTCTTGAAAAATGCAAGAATCTTTAAGGTTTCTCTTCTTTTGCGTTCTCTTCATCCTGGATCTTTCGAGCGATGTACACTCTGCTTCCTCTACAAGCTTCCTACATTGATATTTTGAACGTAAGACGTTCTGCTTCCTCGTGGAAGTTTCCTGCGAGGGTATTTCAAGAGTATGACGGACGGCTCTCCAAACCTTGTGAAAGAGTCTGTGTCGCGTGCTCTCAAGATCTGTGAAGCTCTGCATTGTGAGGATCGTGTTGCTCTCCGAATTGTGTGAAGAGGCTTACTGCTGAAGCTCTAATACCATGATAAATTGTGAAGCAAAGAGAAATGCAGAGAGAAAAAGAATAGAACATTATATTGAAATGTATGAAGAAGTACTGAAGAAGTTGTGTAGCAGTTACAATGCAATGGGAGATGGCTGAGCTAAATAGGCTCAAGATAAACAAGAATAGAAAGTACAACTGTCCAGTACAGCTGGCAGTGTACAGTCAGACTGTTGAAGTTACATTATATTTAACACGGAGAGCACATTTGTCTCGTTATCCTTAGTTGTCAATGTCCTAGGTTGAGACTGTGACTTATGGACCAGCGTTAAACTAATACTTACTGGCACCTTAGCCATTTCCCAATCATATGTCCAACTATAATCTATCAACTAACTTCACACTTATTCTATGTTAGGGTTTAAATATTCTTAATAAGGATTTCCATAGATTTGTAATCCTTATTATCCATGTGTCGACTGGTCTTGTTACAAATAGTAACTAAGACTTCGAGTTGTCGCCTTTAAGAACGATTAGTTTCTGAGTCAGGGACCTCCTAGTACTACTTTCTCTTCTATTCAAGTCGACAAGATACTCTCTCTGGTCGACACTTTTGTTTTTTTGAGAAATTAAATTTACAGAGTCCAACATACTGAAATGATTGTTTAAATTTACTTGCATTAAACCTTTAAATTGTTACTAAATCTTCATGGCAAAGGGTTTTAATAATCCATTTCTTCTTCTAGATGTTTTTTTATTTTGTTCAATAAACTCAAGTAATGTAAGAATATATTCAGTTATCTTGTAATTGTTCTCCTGCATTGCCCATGTTAATCATCATTTTGATTTTCAAAAATATTTTGGATATTATCTTGATGATGGGTCCTTCTGGTTTGCGAGGGAACCCATCAGAGGTTAAAGGAATAAACCTTTGCTTTGTGTTGTGTTGGCCTCTTTTTGGGATTGGCTCCAACCCCAGAATCAGGAGGTAATATTTTTAAGTGATTTTCATTCTTCATTAATACTATTGCATTCAGTATCACCATAGTAATAAATTGGGTCGGTTTTTCGTTAAACAGAAAAGGGGATTTTCGCTTTCTTGGCTTCCAAAACAGTGATAGTCCTTGAGATTGGACGGTAAGTCCAGATACTTGTAGAATATACATATATACTTTTTATTAATTTCTTGAATTCCATATATGTCATACTAATCATTCTTCTTTTCATTCTTACAGGTACAGAAAGAATCACGCTCTAGGATGCTCAAGGAGAAGAGCGAGGTAATTGGATTCCTATGTGGAAAGAATAACCTCTAATGTCTATTGAATGAAACCCGTTCAATATGCATCTGTAACTAAATTCTCTTTAAATTACCCAAAGGAAAAAATTCCATGTCTGAAAACAAGCTAAGACCCACGTTAGGGTTTAACTTGTTATTGTCTAAATTTAGGATTTATTTCAAGAAGTGTATACATCAGTACTCCTAGCTTTAAAATTTTGTATATCAATACATTGGTTATTTTATTTCTCTTCAGATGTATTCTCAAATATCTGTATAAGAATATCAATAGTAATATAAATTGACATGCTAATATAAGACAATTGTTCCTTACAAATTTTATACTTGAATGCAGAATTTTTATTCCTATAAATCTTTGCAGAATGCATAGAAACCTCTTTAATTCTGAAAAGAATCAAACACTTCTTACTCTCTGCAATTAAACAAGAATATTTATAAACAAAACATATATAAGTATATAAAACTACAATATACATATGTATTAACTGAACTAAAAACAAATGAGCAACCACTTTTCACGGTTCCACACCCAACTGTAGATGTATATGCAGAACAACCAAACTACTTATCCTAACCACCTCCAAGTCTAACAATGACTTCATAAGGAAGAACCGAGCTCCATTCCTTAGCCAGTGTACTTATGTACAACTCAAAAAATATTTTCCTAACACACATGTGCTCACACAACAAATAGTTCTATCATTCCCAATATCTCCCCTCCCACGTATGTTGTATTTATCTTCTTTGTGCCTACAAATTTTCATTGAATTCATTTTGTTCCTTGGAAGTTGGCAGCTTTAGAAATACTATTTTTAGGGGCTTCAAGTGACACAAATCCATTTCTACACTTTTCTATCGGTTAGCTCCATCATGTTCCCCACTCATGGAGTCATAGTCATTTCTTTATAACCCTATTGTTCCATTTGTTTCCTACAGCTACTATTAAAAATAGATTGTCTCTTACATCTTTCCATTCAAAGAGGACAGTTGGCAAGTTAAAATCTTGCATAATAATTCAAATAATAATAGTCAAATGTCTTAAGAGAGTCAAATATAAATTTCCATAAATGGAAAATTTTCAATAAAATGTTTAATACTTGAGGATATTACAACTTTGGTGTTAATTCTTGGATCTCTCTCTTTCTTGCATATTTTCTTGGTGCATCAAAAACATTAGTTAGGAATTTTCAATACTTCTACTATCTAGCAAGATTTATCCATTCTAAAGGCTAACTAACTACTTGGAACGAATATGTCTAGGCTTTCTATCTCTTCCATCTTCTTTTGTTGGTTTGGTAAGTGCTCAATCTCTTGTATTGTCTTTCCTATGGTAATCTTAAAGGGGCATTCTTCTTGACCCCATAATCCCTAATTGGATAAAGACAATAGTCTTTTCCCAAAAACCAACTATAAAACCCTAAAATTCAAAATTATTTTATTTTTATTTGTTTAGAAGGAAATCTAACAGGAAAAAATCAAGTAAAAATCTTTATTTGAATTTGTTTCATAGTCTAGTGCAATAGTGAATGGTTAATTTAATTTCCTAGACTGGCTTACTCAAGGGTTTCTTCTTAATTGTTGATTTCTAACCCCAAGAAGGAAAAATGACCATATAGAAAGGKTCTTCAAGGTGTTATCTAACTTTTGTGGTCTGAATTGAAGAATTTATTAAATTTGAAAATAAAATTGYAGCAATGAAGATCATATTTGGTGAAACCCTAAGGATAGGGTTTGGTGCTTAAAGGCATATTCTTACTCACACCTCACCTCTATTTCATTTCTAGATTATTTCTACAATTTGATCTCATAGACATAGCGCTAAAATTGATCTCTAAAGTTCTTTTAATTGCTTATATTTTTCATARAGATCTTATTGGTGAATTCTAGTGCTAATATTGGAAACCCCAAGGGGGATTCACCTCTTATTTTGCAAAGTATTGCTAATTTAAGGGGAATTCACCACACTCCATCCAAAGGCATGGCTCATAATAGGAAAATCAAAACAACATGACACATTGACATTCTCATCACACTCTTAACACTAGTAGACATTGAACCCATTAACATCGACAATGAGTATCAACACTTCCATGAGCATCTTGAGCTCCACCTATGGTGACAAACCAAAAGAGCATGACACATTGACATTCTCGCACTCTTAACAGTAGTAGACATTGAACCCATTAACATCGACAATGAGTATCAACACTTCAATGAGCATCTTCAGCTCCACCTATGGTGACAAACCAAAAGAGAATGATTCTTTATTCATCCAAGTTAAACACTCTSGATGAATAAATATATTCTTCAATAGATCCAKAGGCTTCCATCTACGCCAATACATTGTTCTCCTCAGTTTTCACCTCTAGGAATCAATAGTGCATACATGCATGGCTTTTCTTTCCAAATCACCCTAAGTTAACCTCTCTACAGTTTGTCCCAATCATGGGCTCATAATTTTTAGTCACAAACGAACTCGTAACTTGTCATATGATTTCGCAACTTTAACATCCTCTTCAATTCTACATAGATATTAACTAGATTATCACTTTCTCCATCGATCGTTCCCTTCATTGTATTCCTTGTTTTATAGGGATAAATCACTCATCACTAGATCCAACTATGCAAAAAAATTATCTAACCCAAAATCATAACACTTGAAACAAAAAATCAATGAGCTTGTACTCAACATCATTTTCTTTTATCACAACAAGTTTGAGCTTTTTTTAAAATGATAGTCTTAATTACATGGATATTAATTAGGGAAGACCATTAAAACAATAATTCAAGGATCTAGATAGCAAGAAATATTTTAAATATAATGTATTTCTCTATATCTCAATCTTAGCATGAAGTGATTAATGCCCCACCATGATTCATACTTCTCCATTTGATCTACACCAAATTTGCAAGAAATACATTTGCAATTTTAAACATAACATCTAACAAATCTAGTTAGATATACACTCGAGTACACTCGAGGTCAATAGATCCAACATCTTCATGAACACCATTATCATCGGTCACTCTCACTAGAGAGTCTAKACCTTCTTAGGCTCTAATACCATATGTGAAAACAAGCACGGGATGAGAAGAAAAACAATAAACTTAAAGCAAGCACACAATTCAAACAAGAGATTTTACTCTAGAAACCCTTAACTAGGAAAACTAGCCTTCACAAGGTATCTTTTATTCACCTTGGCCAAATTGGCCAAGTTGGCCAAATATTGATCACCTCAGGCATTTTATAATGGAGTATGCCAAATTGGCCAAATATTGACCACCTAAAGCATTTTATAAAGGAGTATGTCAATCCTTTGAAAAATAGTTATCACATCAAATATCAAAAAAATAATACATAGTCCACCCAATACCATGGGCATGTAAACTACCTACATTTTAACCCATTAATGACCAAATCAAGGTTAACCTAATTACTCTTTTATTTATGCAAGTTTAACATAAAAAAAATTTCTATCACTAGTCCACACAATACCATGGGCATGTAAACTACCTACATTTTAACCCATTAATGACCAAATCAAGGTTAACCTAATTACTCTTTTATTTATGCAAGTTTAACATAACATTTTTTTCTATCACCATCCTCGTCATTATTGTAACGTCATCAATGTCTTCCACATCCAGTGTCTTCAATCTTCCATGTCATCTTGTTCTTTGTTCCATCTCCTCGATTCTATTATGGACTACTACAATAACTTTCCTTATCCCAAATCTCACTTGCAACACCATTTATAGGTGATTTGATCTCATGCAAAATCCTTTAACCCTCTAATTAGTTATTGTACCCAACCATGCACTTATCTTTCTTGAACTACCTTTTACAATTGGGTTTCTTCAATAAGGTAAGAATAAACATGCTTTGATATTACCTAGTGCAAAGAGAAATGGCATTCCCCTACTTGTCAAAGTTTGCAATAAAAAACACTACAACACACCATTTATACTTGGACTATAATAAATAATATCCAAATCGGGACTAGCTACCAATATCTATGTTTAATGTATCTTAGGTAAAAATTTACAACATCAAATCTATGTAAATATATATTAATCATGACCTAAGCTCTTAGCTTATTACATGTACAAAACTACCATGGAAAATTTTAAGTTTCCATAATTATCTTGAAGTGTATAAACCTTAATAAATCTTACTAATTCTTAAGATGCCGGCCATATATGTGTTGCAATATTTTTGTAAAAATATTCAAATTTCTAGGAATTTTATATAGTTTCTAGGAAATATTGGCAATTTTTCAATAAATTAAAATTTGATCTTGTAGCAATTAAGTGAATTGTTTTCGAAACAAAATGAATTTGACAAATGGTTTTTGGAAAATAAAAAATAGTCGCATGGAAAAATTGAACCCTAAAATTTTCCCTAAAATCCACTCACAAGGGTCCCTATATTGCTCATCCAACAACTATTACAATGGAAACAACCTCCAACTCAAAAGCCCCTAAAGCATGGAGAGCTAGAGGCCCTTATTCATTCACAATCTTAGAATTTACACCATGGGGGAATGTCAATGGTTTTAAACAACATTAACTTCCAATGGAACTATTTTTCGTCTTAACATTACACGTCGCTAAAAAAATTGAGATCTTCAAATCCATAGTGTATTTCATTTGTTTCTGAGGTTGAAGGTCAAAGGTCCTTTGATGCAATGTGTTATTGCAAGATTGGTTGTCACGTGTCATTGATTGTTGAACATAGTATTCCTATCATATTTTTGTTGTATGTTCCCTTACCACTCCTGCCGACACTTTAGTGCGAACACCCCGATGGATGTTTGGTGTCACACCACAAATATCTCCATGGTGATTTTTCTAGGTGTCTTTAGGAGGATTCCTAATTAGTGCATCTGGGAGTCTCTTTCTTACTTCCCAATGAAAGTTGAGATAACTTCATGAACTCCACAGGCCTAAGGCACAATATCTAGTATCCTTAGTCCTTTGATGAAATTCCCCAACAAAACCTTAAAGTAACTCTTGAATATCTCTCTTAAATGATGTGGTAAATTTGAAACCTTTAGCTTTGACCTATGGTTAATACTACCCTAATGAAATCTCGAAGAAAACTTGTCTAGTCTTCAATAACTTCTATTACCCATCCTTCCCATAAACTTATAAACTACAACCACTGTAAGGAACTAATCATTTTTAATAAGCTTAAATTTTGGAAAAACATCACTAAAATTGCTCACCACCTTTATTTAACTCAAATTTTAAAATTAAACAGAAATTACATTAAATATTTTTGATTGATATGAGATTGTTGAAAAAAAATACACTTACATCATAAAAGTTTAGAATGAAATGTATATGATGTTTGCAGTGTAATATAATGGATGTGATGTTTGCATTGTAATATTATATTGTCATTGTTATCCTAAGCTTTAANAATTTTGGAAAAACATCACTAAAATTGCTCACCACCTTTATTTAACTCAAATTTTAAAATTAAACAGAAATTACATTAAATATTTTTTATTGATATGAGATTGTTGAAAAAAAATACACTTACATCATAAAAGTTTAGAATGAAATGTATATGATGTTTGCACTGTAATATAATGGATATTATATTGTCATTGTTATCCTAAGCTTTAAAATAGAAATGTCAAAAGAAAAATGTTTGAAACTATTAAAGGCGATGTTACTTTTTACCCATCCAATAAATCTTAAAGGTATCTCGACAATCGAAATAAAAAATCATATTAAAAATTATCTCGCCAACCCAAATAAAAATCATACTATATTCTATAAAGTATAGAAATATTAAAAGAAAAATGAAAAACTCGACAACCGGAAAAATCAATCATCCTTAAAATTATATGATATGGACAACCGAAATAAATATTATATTCCATAAAGTATAGAAAAGTCAAAAGAAAAATGTTTTAAAACAAAAGTTACCGTTTACTCTATCGCATAAATCTTAAAAATTATCTCGATAACCCAAATAAAAATCATATTCTATAAAGTTTCGTATTCTTTGCACTGTTTCCTGAATAATCGGCTGAAACAACGGCGAAACTTTTGACTGAGTAATCTTGTCTCTTAATTACCCTGAAAGTTGTATATGGGTACATTGATAATGGGTATATTTAATAGGTTTTTAGTTTTTAATACGTTTTATATGGACGAGATTAAATATGCCTAAAATATTCTTAGTCGTCGCAATAAATGAATGGCTCTGATTTCATCCATTAACTTCCGAGCTGTTATAAAGACATCCGTTTATATGTTTACTTTTTTACATTTACCTAATCGTGTTTAAAAATTACTGTATTCACTAATTTATTACCACATTTACCTGATTAAAAAATATTAAGATATTAAGGTAGCCGCGTTTCTGTACTGGAATCACCAACAATCACCAGTAGAAAGTTTAACAGCCATAAACCTCTTTCGACATTCACCAGCCGCAAGTTAACAGCTGTGATAGTATGCATTACATCTAAATAAATCTGTAAATCCAATGAAGTTTGGCGTTAATCGTTGTGGGTCAATGTACTGAATTGTATTGTCCGTGGGCTCCTTTTCACAGATGATTTTGATCCAAATTGAATAGTTGAAATGGTAATAATCTCAAAATTATAATTTTATCAATTCAAAAACAGTAATTAAAAGATTTTTCATTATATTTTAATTTTATTTGGTTTATTATAATTATATTTATGTCCTTATCAGCATAGATCCATGTTAAATCCTAATTTATTAAGCACTTAGATGAAGCAAATTTCTTATCTTGTAATTTTTTATTATTATTTCATTATTTTTACTTTTTATTTTTTATTATTGTTGTTTTTTAAAATTAAGTTTACTTTATTTTTATTAATTAAGCCAATTTTATTTTTATTAATTAACTCAATTTTATTTTTATTAATTAAATACACATTTTTTTATTAATTAAGTTGACTTTTTTTATTAATTAAGTGGATCATCTAATGAGTAGAGCACTTCACTACTCTCCATGCAATTACATTTTTTATGTCAATTAATGAGATTTAAAATGAAAATAGAGAAAATGATCCACTACATATACAACTTGCAACTTTTACATGGAATTATTTTAAACTTCCAAATTTTTATAGATATGTATAAGAGTTATTCTTATCTCTACATTTCATCTTGACKTATAAGATGTTCAAAATAGTGTCATGTCAACTATCAAATTTCATGATATCCAGAAATTTTCATACTATTAAAATTTATCTAGCTTATGATACATTTGGTTATATCYTTAAAACAAATAAAGAAAGAGAAACAACACATTGGAGTCTCAGGCACAAGGTGAAACTAATCTATCTCACCACCACCTTATAATTGATCATGACAATGCATACASATATATATGATGAAGAAACATGTACATCCCACTCCGATAGTGAATCTGACATAACCAACAATCTTTATTGTGTAAGTACCAGCATAAAAACTTGTTGATAATTCATTTCTATCATTATTTTTGTCACTCCCCCTTAATAAAGAAATGAATTTTTGGCGGTGCATTGTTTGTCTCTACCTAATACAAATTTAGTCTTTCCCATAGGCTTAGTGAATATATCTACCACATTTTCATTTGTATTACAGTACATCAGATCAATTTCTCTTGATTGAATCTTTTCTCTCACAAAGTGATGTTGAGTTTCTATGTTCTTTGCTTTTGCATGATGAGTTGGATTCTTTGTTGGTTCTATTAAACTTTGATTATCACTTTTGATAGATGTAGTTATTGTTGTCATTTCTCCCATGTCTTTAAGAATGCGACTTAGCCAAATTTCTTCATAGGTTCTATTGCACAATGCTTTATACTTAGCTTCAATTGAGGACATGGAAACAAATGGCTACTTATTTTTGGTCCAAGGTACAATTACATATCCTTTACTGAATGCATATCTAGTAGTGATTTTTCTATTATATGGATCACTTTCCAAATCAAAATATAAATAACCATCTTCCTTCCAAATCTCAATGCCTAAAAAGTGATGCATCTCACTAAAATCCTTCATTTAAAATTCATGTGATAACTACCCTTTAATCTCATCAATCAATGTTTTAGCACTTCATGTTATGATTAAATCATTTTGACATACAATGAAATCAAAGCACCATTCCCATTTCCATATTTATTTATGCAAAGATGTGGGTCACTCTTACTTTTGATGACTTGAGAGCTTGTTTGAGACCATATAATGCTTTCTTTAACCTACACAGAAGATGTTCATGTCCTTGCTTTACAAAAACTTTTGGTTTAACAAGATACACTTCTTCTTTTAACTCACCATTCAAGAATGTTGAATTAAAATCCAAGTGATGTAATTTTCAATTGTACTTAAAAGGTAATGCAATCATTAATCTATTGGTATTAATTTTAGCTACATGTGCAAAAGTGTCCTTACAATCTATTCCTTCTTTTTGTGAATACACTTTTGCAACCAATCTAACTTTAAACTTGTCTATACTAACATCATCGTTGAAATTACATTTGAACAACCATGGTATTAATTTTAGCTACATGTGCAAACGTGTCCTTACAATCTATTCCTTCTTTCTGTGAATACACTTTTGCAACCAATCTAACTTTAAACTTGTCTATATTAACATCATCGTTGAAATTACATTTGAACAACCATTTTGAGACTATAGTAATTTTATTTTTAGGCCATCTTGTAAGTTCCAAAGTTTCATTTTTCATTATAGAATCGTACGCCTCTTTCATAACATTCTTTCATTCCTTAGATGTTTTTCTTGGTCAAATTCCAGAGGTTCTTTTGCACTCATTACATGATTCATCATAGCATAATCTTTATACTTGATAGGTGTTTGAATTTTCCTTCTTGATCTTTGTAGTGCCTCATTGCTCTAAAAATTTTCTCCACTCTTTCTTGGTATACCTTATCTCCTTATAGCTTCAATGTTATTTTGATCTTCAATGTCACCGTATATATGATTCTTCAATTTCATCTTCTTTTGCACTTTTAGTGCCTTGTTTAGGAAGTTTCCATACATCTTGGTCATATTTTTGAACCTCATCTTCATACTCATGAAATATAAAATCTCTACTTGCAAAAAATGGTGAGGAATGGGATCATAAATTTTGCAAGATTTATGGTCATCAAAATAACCAATGAAGATAAATTTGATCAACTTTGCATCAAGTTTAATTCTACCTTCCTCTTAAATGTGGGAAAATGATTTACTCCCAAAAATATCAAATTATTAACAATCAGATTATAACCATTGAATGCTTCTTAAAGAATTTTATTATCTAAAAATTTGATCGGACTTCTATTTTTTACATACATATTAGTACTTCTTTCTTCATTGCAAAAAATATCAGAAATTTCCTTACATCTAATCATGCTTTGAGCACAATCAACCAAGGTTCTATTTCTCCTCTCATCCACACCATTTTTCTAAGGAGTATGTGAAAGTGTGCATTGTTTGTGAATCGAATTGTCCTTGCAATATTTGATGAAATATCCTCATGTGTATTCTCCTCCTTGATTTGATCTGTGGATCTTGATGTGTTTTCCCATATTATTTTCAACCATGTTTTAAAACTCTTGGAAATATTCAAACCCATAAATTTTCTTTCCTATGAAATAAACCCATGTAAATATTCTTCTATCATCAATGAAGATAAGAAAATAAGAAGATCCCCCAAGTGATGTAGTTTTCATTGGCCCACACACATCAGTATGCACCAATTCAATAATTTATTTTTTCCTTTTATTTATAATTATTAGAAACTCATTCATATGTTGTTTTCCCACTGCAAAAGAATCACACTCAACATGTTCATTCTTAAAAACTGGAAGACCCTCCACCATCTCTTTATTTTGAAGTAAAAATAGATCTTTAAAATTTAGATGACCATACCATACATGTTATAGTTCTTCTATAGATGTAGTTGTTAATGACAACAACTAATGTTCCTTACGAATAACATCAAGTTTGTAGAGGCCTCCCACTATAATTCCTTCTGTTATGACTTTGCAGTAATTGTGTATGTCCCTCACAAGGAAACATGACTTCACAAATTAAACTTTTAAGCGTTGATCTATGATTGTTGAAATTGAGATTAAATATTTCTTAATCCTTGGCACATACATAGCATTCATGATTTGTTTCACATGGCCACTTGATGATTTGTTTAGTTATGGAGTGCTTGTTGATTATCATAATTTTATAAGATTGAGTCCACTTATTATAAAAGAAATTGTAAAGATAAATTTTAATAAAATTATTTTAAAAATAATTATGAAAAATTGTTTGGACAAGTGTTTTATGTGTATTTCGGCTCTTGAGACGAAAAACCCTAGAGAAGAAGATTAGTTTTTTGTGGTGAAACCATCCACCCTAGATGATTGTGGAAGAAATATCATTCAGATCTTTCATTGTGCTTCATTGTGGCTAAGTTCCCATTACTTGGTAGTTATTCTTTCTTTGGTAGAGACTGATTTTGTTTGTGGAAGGCGAGTTGGGTTTTGTGGCTACATTCTTTTGTGGTAGGCTAAATATTTTATCTTGGTGTTTGAGTGTAATTTTAGTGGCAAGAGTTATTATTGTTGGGTCATATCTCTCATCTATAGGCGATTTTTTCTGAAGAGGGGTCACATCTTTGTAGGGGAAACATTAATCTATTGGTTGGATCATTTTTCCTGTTGTAGAAGGGCCAATTTCTGGTTGTAGGTGGTCGAGTTCACTTATTGGGTTGATTTCAGACTTGTTGGGACTGTGTTTCAACTTTGATGGGTTGAATATTACTTGTTGGGGCCAATTCTTATCTCTTGCGGGTGAATAATATCCATGTTGAGCCAAGTTTAGATGATGAGGAGTCGATTTACTTAAGGGGTAGCTGAATATTCATTATGTATTAGATTTCAGAGTGCAAGGGACTCTTTTTCATCAAAGTAGTGGGATTTAGAACTGTTGTTTCATCCTTAAGTTCATCTTCAGCACCAACCAACTTATCATTTATTGCCATTATTTGTGAAGACAATATGTGAGTTATTTTATTTATATATCAGCTCAGAAATTAAGGATTAATTAAGCAAGAAGACTTATTCTATCGATTGTTGTTTGATTGAATCTCTGTTATTCTAGTTATTCTTGTTCCATTTTATGTGCCAAATATTTGTAAAAGGTTTGCAAACTATTTGTAAGAACTTCTACACTAGTAAAAACATAAAAAAACTACAACAATAAACTGTCTGATGAAATATCTACACAAGAAAACAAAATAAAAATCCAAAAAAAATTAGTGGGGAAATTACACTCGTATCAGAGCCTCAATCCTCATAGCCTTAGGGGGCTTGTTGTTTCATGATGAGTGGAGATGGCGACTATATCAATTACATAAGTAGAAGGCAGCAAGGGGAAGAAAAAATATCTCAATCATATTCAAAACAAGAGGACCAATCGGAAGAAGAGAAAGAGGTAGACACGGGGGAAAGAAATGAGACACCTGAGGACAGTGCCATGCATATCATAAATGATTTGGCCAAGGAGTGAAAACAAATGGTACACCTCATGACACAACTAATTTCCAACACTCAATAAAATCAAAACTATGTGGGTAACAATGATGCAACGGGTTCCAATGGGAACTAGAATCATGTCGGAAACAATTGTTCAAGGGGTACTAATGGAAAAACAAAACTAGGAAAACTGATAGAATGATTCCTAGACCTCTTTTACCTAGGTGCTTTGCCGATTAGAAAACAGGGAATCAAGGGTAGCAAAGACACGGTGAAACCATTGATGATTATTGGAGGGAGTATAAGGCTCATGGGAAGGAGTTCCAAGAAGCCATTTCATTACATGAATAATGTACTATCAAGTAGAGGAACAACCCAAGGGATGTCAATAGGGGTCAACAAAACATTGATCTCATGCAAAAGGTTGGAAATTTATCCATTCCTTCCTTTGATCGTTTGAATGAGTGCACATCTGGAGCATGGGTTCATAAGTTGGATRCATAATCCCAAATCAACCCTATGGTGAAGGCATAAGACATTACATTCGCTACCTTGAATTTAGATGGAGAGGCTCATGACTGGTGGTACCATGGATTAGTCACTATTGGACATGCAGGCATTACTTCCTATCTAGACTTCACGTAGAGGTTGATGGATCGTTTTGACAAAAAKGATCCAGAAATACATTTGAGAGAGTTGGCACAACTCAAACAAGTTGGGACACCAGATGCCTACATTACATAGTTCCAGAGGCTTGCAGTCGTGGTGATATATATGCGAGTAGAGGCTAGTGATGTTGTTCAGTAAGGGTTTATCGGAGCCACTATGTGGTTGTTTGAAATCCCTCAAACCAAAGACTCTACAATATTCCATCATTAGGACATGGGACATGGAGGATGTGGTCCCAAAGAATTTTTTTTTATCCAAGCCTTTCATTCCCTAGAAAATCAAAGATAAGAAACCTTTTAAGAAAGAGTGTTCTGGAAAGGAGAAGTTGGATGAGGAAACTCATAATGAGTTGATAAAAAATAACCTTTGCTTCAGTTGAAAAGAACCTTGGGATACAGGACACATGTGCATGGGCAAAGGGAAAGGAACACTCTATCGAGGTGCACATAGACAATGATAAGGAGGAGGAGAAAGTTACATAGGAACAGGGAAATGAGTAGGGTATCTCAAGTGATGAGAAACCTTGTGTGGAGGCTAAGTGTGTGACTATCTCCACTCTATCATACACCCATAGATACCACAATTTCATAGTTATATGACTACTATGGGAACAGCATGTAACAATTTTTATTGTTGGTGGGGAGAACCATAGTTACTTCATTGATGCAACATTGGTGGCCATGAGATGCATAGCAACAAAGTACTTTGAGGTGTTCAACATGGTTGTGGATAATGGATTTAAGATGGCATGCATACATATTATTTTGAGGTTGGCCATCAAGTTAGATAACTATAACTTAACCGACGATTTTTATGTGGTTGATTTGGTGGAAACCAATATAGTCTTGAGTGTTCATTGGCTTCATTCCTTGGGGGAAATTACAATGAATTTCCAGGAAATGGAGATGAGGTTCAACAAAGAAAATGACAAGAAGGTTGTTCTGAGGGGCATTTCAAATGATGGCTCTAAGATTGCGTCAACCAAAAGTATGGAGGCCATCTTCAGGAATGAAGACATAACATGTGTAGTCGAGTGCTTGATTACATCTCAGGAAAATGCAGAGGGTCCACAACATCATCATGCAGATATTCAGACATTGTTGAGTAAGCATGAAAAGGTTTTTGGCCAAATACCTCCAGGGAGACCAGGTGATAGGGGATTTGAGCACACTATTGAGTTGGAGGAGGGATAAAAACCCGTGATCTCTACTCCCTACAAGAATCCAAAGAAATTCAAAGATGAAATTGAGAAGTTTATTAAGGAATTGTTGGAGATGGGACACATTAGACCTAGTTCTAGTCCATTCACTTCTTTTGTAGTGCTGGTGAAAAATAAGGATGGCACCATGAGTATGTGCATTGACTATAGATCCTTGAATAAAAATATGATCAAGAATAGGTACCCTATCCCCAGGATCGATGATATTTTGGATGAGTTGCATGGAACAATGTATTTTTCAAAGAATGATCTTCGATTGGGGTATCATCGAATCAAAGTCAGAGAGTAGGATATCCCCAAAACTGCTTTCATGTGACATGATGGGAATTATGAGTTTCTGGTCATGTCATTTGGTTTCACCAATGCACCAGCTCCATTTCAGTCTTGCATGAACCACATATTCAACAAGCAGCTGAGGACGTTCTTGTTGGTGTTATTTGATGATCTTTTTATATACAACAGGACATGGGAGGAGCCCCTGGATCATCTACATGATATTTTGAGCATCATGGAGGATCAATCATTGTATTCCAAGGAGTCAAAGTGTGATTTCAGCATGACCAAGATCCTATACTTGGGTCAAGTGATCAATTCCTAGGGTGTACAAGTACATAGGGAGAAGATTCATTCCATATTGCATTGGACACTACCTAAGAAACTTACACATTTACATGGATTCTTCGGGATATGCAGCTACTACTGATGCTTTGTAAGGGGATTCTCATATTTGGCTACACCACTCACATATATAAAAAATAAAGGGGTATTCAAGTGGACATAGGAGGCCCAAAAGACATTTGATAGGATGAAGGAAGTGATGAGCACTTGTCCAATTTTAGCACTTCCATATTTCACTCAGCCCTTTGTGCTTGACTTTGATACATCAGGTTAGGGAATAGTATCACTTATGATACATCATAGATAGACGAGAGCATATGAGATAAGGAAACTCACAAATTCATAAAGACTCTGCTCCATTTACGACAAGGAAATTCTCGCCATCATGCATGCCTTGGTGAAATTCAAACAATACTTGTTAGGTGGAAAATTTTTGGTTAAGACTGACCACAACAGTTTGAGACACTTCTTAGGGAAGAAGGATTTAAATGAGAGGCAATAGAAATGGGTCAAAAAATTGCATTCATATCAGTTTTACATCGATTATGTGAAAGGATAGAAAACTGAAGTTGTTGATGCTCTCTCCAGGAAACCTAAGTTATGTTCACTTGCAGAGATTTCATATCACCGGAAATATCATGTCTTGGTAGATTATTCCAAGAATAAATTAGTTGGTGAGTTGATAGATTGCAACATACAAGATGACAGGTACAAAATGGTTGATGACATCGTCTACTACAAGGACCACATATACTTAGTCCCTGAGTCTATACTGAAGGAGAATATTATGAGGTCTATGTATGATGCACCTCTAGTAGGCCGTTATGGGTACTTTAAAAATTATAGGAAGATTAGGGAAATGTTCACTTGGAAAGGCCTCAAAGATGATGTATTGAATTATGTTCTGGTGGTCTAAGAGTGGAATTTTTGTAACAGGGTCATCCGAGAGTACCTTAATAGGTGGAAAGATTTTCTATTAGAGGATTCCATGTGTGAAAGTGACCAGATCTTGCATCATCCTAACTTGTAGTTTCTTGAGGACAAGCAATTTCATGA
>JASDQU010689516.1:9250-21720 GCA_032191745.1 Picea mariana | reverse complement strand
GTATTTCATCTTTTGTTACTATCTTCTTTTGTAAATTATTTATGTCCCTACGCATTTCTTCACCTTCATCAAGAGTCCAAGTAGGATTGTCTGGAGGATTATTTGGTGTAGAAGTTCCCTTTTTGGGTGGCATGTTGGCCAAGTATCACTTTTGAACCTTGATTTTGAGGTGGTTCTGCTAGACAATCTTTATTTTGTTGTATCTCCCAAGTTTCGACCCTTCTGGGTATGAAACTTTCTTTTATGTAGTTCTCTGATATTTCTTCTCTACAATGCCATAGGTCTGATCAAAATTGGATGTGCCAAGTGGAATTTACAGTAACTTCCCCACAACTTGTCATTTTTTGGCCTTTCCATGATATCTCACTTGTATAGCATGCCCCACACAAAATAATTGATATAAAATTCTGAAACTTGTACCAGAAATACTATAGACTATCCACGATCCAATGAAACTAGTCCCACTCAATTTGGATACTCTAGGAAGAAGTTATGATTTTTTTACCTGGAACACCTTCTTGAGACTAGTCAATAGGACTAGTCAGATGCCCTATCTTACACAGGGTGTATCTACAAATTTAAGATGACCCAGAAGTTGAACTTTTTACCACAGATACCTTACTAATTTTTGTGAATATCCTCTGGAGTTCAGGGTCTGAAACGTTACATAAATTTGTTTATAGTGAAAATTCCACAATGACTCAGTTAAGGATGATTTCATAACCCTATCTTGTATAGGTTGTATCTCCGAAATTATAAGGCCTTAGGAGATGAAATTTTAACCCAACGTACCTTGATCTGTCTAGTAAATATCCTCCAAGTCGTTCCTTCTAAAACATTGTAGAAAAAAAGTTATAGCAGAAATTCCAAGGTGTCTCAGATGTTGCAGCGAAACCCCAAGACCTTGAGCTCTGATACCATATGTTAAGAACCAAATATCAATATAGCATAGAAAAACCTCAGAAAAAGTACTCAATGCCTTGAAAAAAATATAATTTCATATAGTAAGCCTCTTCGAGGGGGCAACCTCCTTTTACCCCACTGAAATGTTCAAGTACCAGATGATTCCAAATGAAAATGTCTCCTTGGTATATATAGGAGACTAGGAGGTATAATTACAACTAATGGAATAAATCCGACATAAATAAAATAACATTACTAATCTAATATGCCCCAATTAAGTGGTAATGAGCCAATATGAGGGCTTAACAACCAAGGAGGTGATATTGCATGCAATTGATAGATTTGGTGATTGAAGCATGTATTTGTTAGGATCGTTGATAAGAATGTTTCTAATAGGTAATTGATGCATCAAATATTTTATGCTTACGATGGACAATAATATATTAGTCCTGGACTAAAGGACGCTCCAATCTTCTATTGTTAAAGTAGCATTATGAATATTTGATTTGTACTCATATGATGAAATAACCTCCTTATATTCATTCGATTGAATAAACCTAAAGGAACTAGGGAGTTCAAAACATGGATCAAATAAATGTCATATATGTATTTGTTGCTTTACTTCCACATAATGTGAAAGATGCATGTGCCACATACTTGTTTACTATTTACTTTCACATAAATATTGTGAAACATAAACAAGTAGTTAGTATTAACCATAATTAAAGTCAAACAAATTCCCATCATTATAGAGCAGAAGAGGGGCAAAACCAATAGGAATCCTGAATCTCGAGAAGCTATCTAGGATAAAAGGGTACCACCTACTCTAGGAGGCTAAATGACGAATTAATGGATTACCTGTCACCCAAATGACATTTGAAAACTTTAATAACAATAATCTGCAAAGACCATGCGAAGGAGGAATTTTCCCAATGAATTGAGATATGTGTATTGAACAAATAATTTCTTTTAGAATTGGGAGTGAAAAGCAATATCCGCCATAAATAAAAACTATAAAAGAGGGTAGTGAAAATGAAGGGAGAGTTTGTTCTTGGTGTTGGAGTTGAAAGATCGGGATGGGATGAAAGGAAGGACTAAGGCTTTCAAATGGATTTGACCATGCATATTTTGATGATCCACTAATGGTGGAGAGAAACCTCATATATTAATGGTAATGGTTAGTGGAAGCTTCGATTCTCCATGTTTTGATTCTCCGTATAACATAACATGTAGATTGCATGCAACAACAACAAAAAATGCCATTTTCAGCCATCCACGATCAAATTTCCTTTTTGTCCTCATATGAAATTTCCTCCAATCACATTTTTGACAACTCATTTACTACAAATCTTTTCAAATTTTACACATTCATGGTGATATATTTTCAACTTCATAGAAAGGTGGCACATTCATTATGGAGTGAAACAAAATCAATTTTGAAAATCTTTCACACCAACCATATCATGAATTTTCTCAAACTTGATGCTAGTGTTCAAAAGCTTGTCCTTATAATGTAGTGGGACCATTTGAACACAACCTAGTTTGAAATATCCCTTGTTTTATCCCTTCAAACAATAAATAGTTTCACAACCTTTTCAAACAATATTTATTTGATTTTATTCACTCTCATTCAAAATTTGCATTCCCTTTGACGTTTGCATTGACCCAATCTGTGTTTATTATCATTTGATATGCATATTTCCTTGTCATTCAAATTGCCTTTTTTTTAAGCGTGGTCTCCCAATCTTGGATACTCCAATTGAACAAGTTTTGCATGGCAGTGTAGTCTCTGTCGGGTTGGGGCCAAGGCTGTAGTTGAGCATAATTTGCTTGTCAAAAACTTAGGGGACATGATTATACCTGAATGATGAGAAAGATAATAATGGACTAGAAAACAAAATAACATTGTTGAATTAACATGTAGAGTGTTTAGAGCAAGCTTTACTTGTCAAGGAATAGTTTTGCCTGACAAATGATCTTTGACACAGTTCTGTTAGTGCTCATATTCTTTAAAATCACAATAAGCATATCATCGTAATTAACAAGTAATCTAACTCGTAATTGCAAAAAACCAAAATCAAGATCAAGTTAAATATAAACTAAAATCAAGTTCACCAGTAATCAAGTTCACCAAGATTCCATTTTGGTTGTGGTTGGCCCCACCTGAAGGCATGTCAAAAGGGGATGAGGTCGGGTGAGTCCTAGGTGTATTTGGTAGAATAAATATTGCCTTATACATGGAACCTAATCTGAAGGGAAGTTTGTGTTATGCAAAGTGCAGACCCCAATCTCGAGGCATGTTTTTCAAAGCAACTTACATAATAGAATATGGACAGATATTTTTCTATAAACAATTTTTATCAACGTCAAAAAAATAGATTTAGTTTGTTTCATCCTTAGCAAAATCCTGCCTAAAATGAAAACAATTGCATCTAAGTCTTATCATTATTCAGGGACTGTGTGAAGTGGGCCGAAGGGCCCATTGGCATATACCGATATTTCAGATCAATTAAAATCACTTATATTTAGCTAAATCAATAAAAGCAAGTGTAGACATTTTTCTAGCTAAATCAATAAAAGCAAGTCTAGACATTTTTCTCAAGATATATTTGGACACTGAAATCTATAAAACTTGCTCAACTTTGGTTGATTTTAACTTTTGTGATAGATTGGCTAATAGAATGCTATAAGAATTGATGAATAAAGTTCAATTGAGCATATCTTAATTTATCCACTTGTTTGATGTGGTCTTAAAAATAGTTAATGTAATTTATTTACAGATATAGCTTAGTGTGACCTGGCATTTTGTATTGGTTGTTGCCTATGCTGAATTATGCTTACCTAACAATGCCTCCAATTTCTAAACTAAATTTCTAATTTTACTGGGTCGTTACCTTGCCTTTTGGATACTTTTATGGAATCTCAAAACTAGTGTTTTTATGGAATCTCAAAACTAGTGTTTTATGTAAAGGTTTGCAAGGCATGGTTACAGTATACAATTATGGATATTGATATAGAATTATACAACAAAAATTTGCATTTGAAAATACATAATATGGATAGATACAGTAGTATACATCTCACATATTACAAAAATCATACTTTTTTAAAAAAAATTAGAAAACTTAAAGCAATATTAATATATATTTTTAATTTTCTTTAGAAAACTTAAAGCAATATTAATATATGAGTGTATTAGCTTAAGCCCCTCATAGTGCAGCAGCTTAGCTGAAGGATCATTGTCAGCAACATTCCCAAAAAATAAAAAAATACATATACAAGATTATTAGCAGAATTTGCAGTTTGACAACAACTCTGAAAGATGAGCAAAATGGTGTTGTAAACTTAAGTGATTGCAAGTCATCATTGGATTTGCTGTGTAAAAGTTCAACTCGGACTCAACAAAAACTTGGAAAATAAAATAAATTTAAATGAGTGTTTTGCATATATGTATCTGTGTTGGGCAAGTTTTTGGCAACATTCCACCAAGTTTCTGAGATGGGAGATTCAGGAACTTGAAAATGTGTCTAGGGATGTGTGGAGATAACCCCTAAATTTTAGGAAATCTCATGGAAAACGTTGAGGTCTGTGACACATGCATGTCAATTATCTTTGGCATCCATCAAATCCTACCTCGTTAGCACAAGAACAATATCTGACCAGCGTTAGGCCTCTAGTTAATTAACTAAACACCCTGATTAATCTCAAAGGACATATACCCAAACTAGTAGTGTCCTCAAACCCAATTGAGCAAATTCCCAAACTTGGTCAAGGTATCAAGGTACACACCCAAAGAAACAAAAAGAAAACTCTTGAAATTTTGAAAAACACATGTTGATGAAGCTTAAACCCAATGATTGACCATGAAGGCCATAAAACAGTAAACCCAAAAATGAAAAAGACATTTTACTGATACTACATAATTTTTTACTGATGGATGTTCAGACATCCTGTTTTTGCATTCTTGTCTTTTCAGACAGTTTATAGACCTCATAAATAACCAGGCTTCACGCTTCAAACCACCAAAGCAAATTTTAATGTTAAAATGCAAATTCAATTAGAGAAAAAATTGGACAAATATGTGAATTTGACATTGATTTTGAAACAATTCTAGTAAAACTCAACTCTAATAATGCCATCCACAACTTGGAACATGAAATTCAAAATGTTGAACCCAAGACTTGTTAGGCTTGCTACTAACATTGTTCAAAGCTACAAGATAAGAAATGTAGTTATAGTAAAGGAGAGGGGTCCAAAAAGAATGATAGTATGCTCAGGGTTTTATTCATGATGCTTTTCCTTTTTGACAAAACATATATCTTTATATCACCATTGGCAGAACCTTCATCCATAATATCCATGGATTTATGATATAAATTTTGATTTTCTACCAAAAAAATAAAAATACAATGGCAATCAAATGATAACCTAGCAGCATAGTTCCAACATATAGTTGTATCTGGGATTTCGATATGGAAATACATACAAGCTACAGATACAATAGTATATGGTTGTGTATACATAAAATACAGTTAAAGTATTTTTGATCATATCTATCTGTTGTCAGATGCATGATACAGCGAAAAAAGGCCCCATATCATACGTCTGAAAACAAACCAAAAATTGAGAATTTAATGTGAAATTATAAGTTACAAATGCCATTTCCCCTCATGTTTAAGTCCTCAATTTTGCCTCTCGTTCGATTCCTGAATTTCACATCCCATTAAATTATCAGATTCTAAACAGTTGTCGGTGCCTGGCAGGCAAGCATAATGCATTTTTCTACCTGGAAAAATCCATTTCACCTCCCACGAGCAAGGGAAACAATCGAACAATCCTTAAAAGATGATTTTTTCTCCAAATGCCTCTGTTTCATGTTGGACATAGTCTCCTTGTAAGGAACCGGTCTTTTTTCCTCACATGTCAAGCACAACGTGCGTTGGCTCCTCACCTTGGTAGTAGAAGGCGTTGAAGCACAAATCGTGGGAGAAGAGGGTACAAAGCACCCATTCCACTTGGCTACTTGGTTCCATTATTAATGTGGAGTACCTGCCATCTGTGCCACTTTCCATGAACCTACAAATTATGCCATGAAGTGCCAGCACCAACGCACAAGTTAAGGTGACTACATGGACCCACCACCTAACCTATGACATATCAGACTTGGTAATTGCATAGAATGACGAGTTTATGAATGAAATATTACAAATGGCACAACCAACAGATGTCAGTGTTATGTTGTCAGTTCTTATGACAAAGGGAAACACCAATATTACATGTCTGCCAATTGATGAGGAAAACATGCTATGAAGATGTATCTGTAGCTTGACTTTGCAATGCCCAACAAACCTCTAACACAACCAATTCGTTTACATGAACATGCTCGAACCCTATTCTTTTGTACAACAAATGTTAACAGGCTTTAACACTAGTTTTTTGTACAGGAACAGGCCTTTGCAAGACAAGCACTCGCTGAAGGGGAGTCCCCGGGATTTGATAAAGGAGGACAACCACCCCAACATCACATCCTCGGCCTGGCCTCATTCACGCCTTCAATTTCCTTATCATTGAACCAATTGCAATCCAATTTCATTAATAGTTCAGTTCTGCTGGACAGGTATTTGACTGACGACTTAATTAAGTTTGATTAAGCTTAGTTGTGTCATTGTTTTCTATTCAGCCAACTTCTCATCTGCAAAATTCCTACAAGTAGGCCCTTGCTTGTTTTTTTTATAGTCCAAAAATCAAAGAAATATTGAATCCAATCGCCTATGAAAATCAAGCGTGAGCTAAAAATTAGGCTTTGATTGTCCTATCAGAACTTGAATCCTATTAAGGAAAGAATGTTTCCAAGCCCACTTCCTCTTCAATTCTGTCATAATTCCAGTCTTCTCTATCTTTAATTTGAGAGTCTTTTGGTCGAGCCTCTCAATCTTCGACATCCCAGAGTAACCAAGCGGAGTCTCTCTGAGCCCAGGAGCTCTGGCATCATCACCTGGTGAGAAACATTACAGAAACACACCCAACAATGAGGGCATTAGTGGAGGGCTTGAGTCAAGGCCAACCAACGAAGATCTCAATTCAAGGCCAACCTAGGTTGAATCATAACCCATTTAAGCACCTATTTCAGTAGCAACACGCGCATCCCTAATTCCGTAGCGTCGGGGATCAAAGTGATCTAGCCACTTTCTCCCTTGCTTTCAATCAATAATATCACAAGACCCAGTGGGTAGATAGAAACTCACTCAATTCGTTTCAATTGAACCGATTCCTTACTTCCCTCTACAATCAATAACTTAGGAGCTTAGAGTAGTATGAGTTGAAACTTGACTTCTAATATCATTATAATAAGTATAGATATGCTAGTAATCATTGGTACTCACATCAAGAAACTTGTTTACTCAATACAACAATAGAATCTCTTTTCTTTCTCCCAGGTAAGGGACCATACCTGTCCTATTGAATCGGTAAGGATTATCATCATCCTTTTCTTGCACTTCCTTTTTGTTATAGTTGGATCGACCAGGGCCAGGACCAGGACCAACCAACTTTCTACCTACATCCCATAAGTATTTAGTAAGGAGTTAGGCGGAATTTAGGAAGGAGATGGTTGAGAAAAAGAAGTATACACGATTGTGTTTTATGCAGACCCATGGTTACTAAAAATCCCTATTTTTTCGCCATTTTGATTTTTATGTTTATGGGAAATCTCAGCAATAGTAGTTCTTGCAACTATCAATGTCCGAAGAAGTATAAGGTGGAAGAAGATCTGCCTAGAAACGAAAAAGAGACTCACTTGTACCGGGCATAAGCCTGTCAGACCTAGTAGCTAGCTATAATCTCTTGTCGATCACCGCCTACTAGCTATGGTATGGATCATCAAAAGGCTCAAAACTAATGATTTTTGGAAGGATACATACCCATACACATTTTGATGGAACATGTTATCACTCTAGGAGTCCTTCTAGGTTGTAGCTTGAAGAAGCCTGGTAACTTAACTAATATCTCAATGATTCACTCAAATGGATGAAGTCGGATGACTAAATCAAACCTCACTCACTCAAGACATGCATAAACACACTTAGATTGACAAGGCTTTCAACTACTACTGTTCAAAGAGTTTGTAAATAAGTGGATGTGTGGAGAATCCTTACTATACCAGCATAATCATACAATAAACATATATGAATGACCAATTACAATAAGTAAATAATACTTGCAATTATAACTCATCAATGCAAAGACAAGATGACAGCTATCAAGCATTAGACAAACATGAATAACATGAATATAACATTCAAGTGCAAGTATAGACTAGATAAGAAGATGGGAATCTGAACAAGTAATGGCAAAAAAAGCTTGTATTACTTAATATGAAAATGAGAAGCTTAAGCACAAAGTCTAAAAGAGTCTCCAAAGTCGAACCATTTATTCTATAAAATTGATAGGATTTATAGCCTTTACAAGTAGTTTCAGATCCTCAAAAGATGGATCTGATAACCTCTTCTCCTATCTCGAATTCGAAATTGTGAGGTGGTTGGAAAAGACATAAATTTTTGGAAATTTGTTGCTCAAAGATTTACCCATATCTCTCTAACCAAAACTGTTGTGTACAAACTGGAAGAGGATTTTGTATATTGTGTTTTTCTGAGAAAAAACCTCTCTCAGTTCTTTGAGATTCATTTTGATTTTCCCAGGATCTACATTTCAAAAACATGTGTCAAACAGGGAAATTCTGAGATCCGAAAATTAGGGCTTAGAGATGAATTCGATTCTCCCAATATATGACACATGTAGGAAAAATGAGAGAGGTTATTGTTCTTTGACGTGTTAGAAACAAAAATGTTCGTCCGTTTCTCAAAATTATTCTCCAGTCGCTCATAATCGTCATTTGAAAATGATGACTTAGCGTAGTAAAAACAGGCTTTTTTGCACTTTCGGTGGCTAAAATAGCCCCGAATTTTGCGTTTAAGCCATCGAAACCTGAGTTTTGAATTTTTTGAAGGGAAAACCAAATCGATTGTTTTTCAAACTTTATTACAAACCTAAGGCTCTCAAAAATGAACCTTAAAAAATTTAGAAAGGTATTTTTCAATGACTTCCTATCACCTAAAATAAACAAATTTGACTGTGTTATTTGAGGAGATAACATCTGGCTCCTTCTAGGGATGAAATCCTCCCTGTGAGGTTTCAAGAACCTCAGCTCCAATGCCTTTCCTATTGGGCTATGGAGTCATTTGGCCTGTGCAACTGATCTTCTGCAAACCTGTAACTTGCCTATAGCCTTTACCATTGGGCTATGGAGTCATTTGGCCTTTAGAATTGTTCCCCTGCAAACTTGTAGCTTGCATGTAGCCTGCCTGTAGATTTTACAAAAGATATCTATATCCTGGAAAACTGGATCAAATTTACTTAAAATGGAAAGTCAAAAAAAGTTCCAAGAGAATAGGAAAATATCCTTTTTAATAGGTCAATATCTTATCTAAATGATATTCATGTCCTTTATAGTCTTCAACAACTGTAGTAGATCTCCATTGCTTGAGGGAAAATTTGAAATTTCCACCTTGGCAAAACATGTCATTTTTTACCAAAAATAGACAAGCAAAATGATCTTCTTCATCTCGTTGGTACCTCCAAAATTTAAATAGAACCTTAATAATGATGCCCTTGATTATCATCTAACATTAGAAACCATCTTCGAGGTGTTTGGATCAACAAAAGTCAAATATGTGCAAAAAGAATACCATTCTTCCCTTCTTTGTGCTTTCGGTGGCTAAAAATCCAGAATTCTAACCCATAAGCCACCGAAAGTTCTGTTTTGAAAATAATCTTCAAAATGAAAAATGCATTTTCTCCCAGCTTTATGATCTTCAAGGCTGCTCCTTTGGGCTTCTGCAGCTTGAGCAAGGTTCTATGCATGTAATGTAAATGAGATAATCCAGGCCAAAGTTTGAGATATATGACTGCATATGTTATCCAATAGAATATTTGTGGGCTTGATGTCTCCATGTACATATTTACGAGGACTGCATTCATGCATATAAGACAAATCAAATGTAGTTCACTTAGAAATTTTATCTCACATGCCCATGACAAAGGTGTAATTGAATGACCTGCTCTACCATGCAATACAATTGCCAAGCTTTAATTAGGAATAAAGTAACAGATCTAAAACTTCTCATCAACTACCTATAATAGGTTTTTTCCATTTCTCTATGCTCGTCCCTTGTAGGTTATATTCAGGCAGAAAAACCCAATCCTATAGCTGCCACAAATAAAATGTTGATCCAATGTTTTCCCCTTGACACCTACAAATGTTCAACAACAACTTGTTTATCATATTGGTGTATTTATAAGACACTGTCCTCCATGTTTGCAAAGCTGGCACCTGTATCATGGATCTGTTGAAGCTGAGACAAGGTTGGCCGAAACCTATGATTACTCATAGTCTCAAAATACACCACAATATTTAAATATTTCAAAGATCATAACAATATCTGATGATATACAGATCCAAATACAAGTAAACAGTAGATTCTGGTGAAAATTAGACAGAACAAACATTTGTGTTTATGCTGATAGTATAAATATTTTCCCAAAAATTAAAGATTGCTATCATCGCCCTCACTTGACAATCTTGCGAATTAAATTAGCCCATTGTTGCTTTATTCGTGACCTGGAATCTCCATCTTACTTCAAAGATCTATGATAATATATAAACATATAAAAAGCCTAACCATACTCATGTTACCCGGTCATATATCTCCCAATATCGATAACAACATGTCATTAATATTTTTTATGATGTCAAATTTTATCAGAAAGAGGCAATACAATAACATCTACATGTAACCAACATTTTCCCAAAGCAGAGGAGGTGCCCTCATGCTATTCCTTACTTCGGATCTAGCTACTGGCTTCATCATTTCCTGGACTGTCGATTTGCTAAACGTAAGACACCCAAATCCTTACAGCTTGGCCCATGGCTTTATTCATAGCTGGACTTATAACTAAAAAGAATCTCCAACCATGCTTGATGGCGAGCTTATTCAACAATAAATAACTGAAAGAGTCTACTTGCTCAGATGAAGATCTTATTTATCTACTTTTACTCTAACCATTGTATTGATGCTTAATCAAGTAAACTCATGCTTCCAATGAAGCCATATCAGAAACTGATTTACTGAACCTGTTCTTGATCTTGACCCAAAAAATAATGGAAGCCATATCATGCAAAAATATAATTTGAAAAGATGATAAAACTATCCTTCGTCTAACATAAATGTTTTTATATTTAGGTTGCTCGTGGATTCCAAAAAATCAACAAAAGGGTCATGAAAGACACAAATAAATACCTCTTCATGATACTGTTTCAACTGAAAATTGAAGTGATGCTGACTGCCTTCAATGCTGAATATGGACTGCTCAACCTCTATCAGAGAGTCATATAAGATGGGCTGCTGATATGAACTTTTCAGCACACCATCTTTCTCTTCGTATATGCTGCAATCTTCCTGTGTCTACAAATCTGGAAGCTGAGGACTGTCCTTAATATTTGTTGTAGATTCAATACTTTCACCTGTTGATCTGTCAATTTGCTCATCATCTTTCAAGTCTTCAAAGGGGACAATTTGATCTTCCTGACAGCCTAAGACAATAGATGCATTTGGTACAATGTCAAAACCATCTATACTATGGCTAATATTGTGAAGATCATCAATGTCTCGGTCACAATGAGAGGTATCCCCTATAACAACATACTCTTCATGATTATTTGAATCTTTAGTCAATAAATTGAATTCATGACAACATTCAGGAAATAGAAAGTCAGTTGTAAATATTCCTTTGCGGAACAAATGAAAGGCAACATGAAAATATGCCAAAGAGTTGATACTGGCAATAGGAAGAGACCGGTACCAATCACAAGCAATCCCCTCTAATGAAAAATAGAAGAGCCGGATCTGAACATCCTCATGCACAACTTGCAACTGATGAATGCAATCATGAAAGTCCAACAAATGTTTAGCTAGTACTTCTCAATCTTCACCTCGAAATCTGGGAAGGCTATTTTCCCATTCATCTCTACTAGGCATTGGATTAGGGAAACCAACAATATTTGAAAAATCACAGAACGCATACCTCTTAGATAAGGTCTTGTTCATTTCATACTAGTGGAGTCGCCAACAGATTTATGAACAATAGAGTCGCCACTGAATTCGTCCTTCATGGAGTCGCCAGATAGATGATTACAACTGAAAATATGTCCAGACTTTGTCTATCATCAAAAATGGATCTTGTCGTCTCGCAAGGAATTTGAGCTTCAATCTCCTCTCCCCGGCAACGACACCAATTTGTTATCACTCCAGGAGTCCTTCTAGGTTGTAGCTTGAAGAAGCTTGGTAACTTAACTAATATCTCAATGATTCACTCAAATGGATCAAGTCGGATGACTAAATCAAACCTCACTCACTCAAGACATGCATAAACACACTTAGATTGACAAGGCTTTCAACTACTACTGTTCAGAGAGTTTGTAAATAAGTGGATGTGTGGAGAATCCTTACTAT
>JASDQU010689515.1:17378-30505 GCA_032191745.1 Picea mariana | reverse complement strand
GCTTGAAAACACTCCTCACCACAGAAATCTCAACAATCACACTAATGAGTTATTTTTAGGTGGTGTGATTTTTCTTGAAAAATATTGATGAGTCAGACCACATTTGTAAATAGTAGCAAGTAATGACTACCCTCATTATTGATTCACAACTAAATTATGATAAATTTTACCACCAAAAAAATTGGAGATATAATTATTTTTAAATAAATTAAATTTCTTTTAAAAAAATCATTGTTAATGAATTACAAATTATTTCATATAAATGTGAGCAATTACAAATCCTCTTCAACTTTGAAAGAATAAATATTCTTAATTGTATAATTTTAATAAAAATAACTTTTATACATTATAAAAACATATTTACTTCATCATAAATAATTTGTTCTTGGGTATTGGGGGAATCCACCAATAATCAATTAGAAGAATTATATTTTCTCAATTGTTCGAGGTGGATATCGGTGGCCACCCCCCTATTCCACTAGCTCAAAATAAAGTTTTCATCTTGGGTCATGAACTTTTGGTGCCATTTTGAGGCCCTAAATGATGTTTTTTTTTATGTTACGGGGCCCAAGCAATAATCATTATCACATGGGCCTGATAGGAATGTGTACTCATCGGCTAAACATTTCCAATGAGGTATCGAGCACCCAAAACGAAGATCGTATGCAAAATTTATTCCCTCGGGAAGTTGACATATCAACTACACTCATTAGGCCCCCCAAACCTTTTGACATTTCATCTTTTGGGGTTAGGGTTTTGGATGTTTAGGGTTATATCATTAATTATTTATGGTAAAAATGCCTTTGGAGCCTCTTTGTAAAAAAAATCTTACAAATGAGTTTAGTCGACACATCTCTCTCTTCAGAGATAAGCTACCACCATTCTAGCTAGCTTGTGTGCTTTGCATTTTATACTCTTTTGTATTCGAGACAATCATTAATAGAATTTGAGTTTTACTGTATTACTGTGTTCCTTGCAATATTTGTGTGTTATCTCTATTATATTTTGGCCTTCATGTCATTCTCAAAATAATCTGGATCAATAATATCAGAGTAGTTTGTTCCTTGTCGTTCTTAGTGCATGTCCCCAACAAGGTTAGGGTATAGAGAGTTGGGTCTCGAGCTTGTTTCTATTGAGGACAACCACTTTTGTCCACCCAACCAACTTCCCATGGCGAAATAAAAGAGGTACGATGAAGTAGCAGATCCTATCAAAATGTTTCTCGAGGAAGCCCTTGTGCAACAGAGCAACAATATGATGGATAATTTTTCCCAGATCCTTCAACCACTGTAAAAAACAATGAAGGAAGATTCAACTAGCAGCAACTTCTGAGGTCTAATGACCTTACGGTACAAGTTAACTTTGATATTCCTTTATTTGAAGGCCAGATAGATGCCAACTCTTTGGAAAAATGGTTAAGTCTGCTAGAGGGTTATTTCTTTATCCAAAAATTCTCCAACAATGAAAAAACCACCTTTGTGCTCCTTAAGGTCCTTCCTTGTGTCATATATTGGTGGGAGACTTACTGTGAGCAACATGTTGAAGATGATTCTGCAATTTTTGGGCTAAGACCCACTTGGGTGGATTTTGTTGATTCCCTCAAGGAGTAATACTACCCTGTTTGAAACGATGATGACCAGTACATGAGATGGAAAACTCTATGTCAGGAGAGAGACCAAATGGTGTTGGAGTACACCAACATCTTCCATACGTTGCACACAAACCTTGGTATTAAAGACTCCAAGTGACACTTGGTTCTGAAGTACCGCAGTGGACTACACAGGTACATTCAAACGAATATGGATTTCCTGGACATCTCCTCACTAGGAGTCGCTTACTGATATGATGTCAAGATCGAGCAAAATTTCAAGAAAAAGAATAAGCGATATTTTGGTTATGCAAACCCATCACAACAAAATCTTGATAAAGGTGTCCCTAACTTCCAGGGAAAAAGACAAAGAAAGGATGGCCAGTCCTAGGACAACCAATCCAATCCACCAGCAAAGAAGGGTAATGGGAAGTTGAAGAAGGACACTGGAAAGTGGTGTGAGTTCAACAAAATCCCGTGGCACAATACTGATCAATGTCACTCCAAATAGTCATTGTTGGTTGAGACAAAATCCTTAGGGTTAGATGTTGATTCAAATTCTCATTTAGAACCAAAAAAGGGAAAATGGATCATTGATGCAAAACTCAATGTCATCATCGCTACCACAAAAGTCCAATAGAGGAACCACATGATCATGAGGAAGGGGAGCACCTCTTCCACTCACATATGTGGATGAAGGGGGCCCCACTCCATTTCATTGTTGATAGTGGTAGCTAGAAGAACCTAATCTCAACAAAGGTTGTCAAGTGGTTGAACCTGACAATGACACTACATCCTCATCCATACACCATCAGTTGACTCATCGAGGGATGAGACATCCTCGTCAACTAGTAATGTCACCTACACTATGACATAAAACCCTTAAAATATGAGGTATTGTGTGATGTTTCCCCCCTTGAAGTTTGTGATATTTTTTAGGACATCTATATATGTGGAAGCGTCATGTTTTTTTATGAATATAGGCCCCGTAGTGTCATTGTTACTTTGGGAGATCAAATCTACAGGGTACTGAAGGAAGACCCAACTATTGTGTTCTCTTTGATCTTTGTGAAGCAGTGCATAAAGGTGGTCTCTCGAACCAAGATATTGGTCCTCTTTATGGTTTGGTTGAAAGGTGAATGAAAGGACACTACAACCACCAAAACCTCTACACAGGGTCTCTCTACACAATAACAACAGGTGGACAAGATAGTATAAGAGCACAAAGACATTTTTTCCTCACCTACTGGGGTGCCTTTGCATTTTCAAGTAAAGAAATCAATTGATTTGACACTTAGTGCTCCTCTGGCTAATGACCCTGTATACTAACTTTCTCTTATGGAGAATGAAGAAACCAAACGCCATATCCAAGATCTAATTTTGAAGGGCCACATCAAACCAAACTCCTCACCTTGTGGGAGCCCAATTGTCCTGGTACAAAAGAAGGATATAAAATGGTGATTTTTTGTTGATTACAGAGCCCTAGACAAGATCATGGTCAAGAACCAATACCCAATCCCCTGGATTGATGATCTTCTCGATCAACTAAAGAGAGCCAAGTTTTTTAGTAAGTTTGATTTGAATTCAGGCTACCACCAGGTGTCGATTGAGCAAATTGATGTATGAAAGACAACCTTAAATTATAAAGAAGGTCTCTTTGAGTGGCTGGAAATGCCTTTCATCTTGACTAATGTCCTGACCAAATTCATGTAGATGATGGATGATATATTGTGGGAATTCACAAAATCCTTTGTGTTCGTATATATGGATGACATCCTCATCTTTAGCAAAACCCAGGAGGAACATTTAAAGCATATTCAACAGGTCTTGGGTACCCCGCTACATCATAAGTTATATTCCAATTTGGAGAAGTGTTCCTTTGACATGTAGAGAATATAATATTTGGGATACATCATGGATGAGTAGGGTGTGCATGTGGATCCTGCCAAGATCCATGTCATTCATGATCTACTGCAGGTTTTTGTTGGGGTTCTCTCATATTGCCTGGGTGCTAAGCCAGGTGACCAAGGGTGGAGTGAAGGCCAATTTTGTTTGGGTTGAGTCCCAATAGAAATAATTTGATGATTTGAAATCTCGACTCTACTCAACACCATTCCTTATTCTACCAAACCTACAACAACCATTTGATATTAAGACAGATTCTTCAAATTATGCTATCAGTGTAGTCCTCACTTAGTATGGGTATCTAGTGGCCTATCATAGTGAAACACTATCTGATGTTGTTCGTAGATACCCCACCTGCGACAAATATATGGTATTCATTGTGCGGGAATGTCAACAGTGGAAGCATCACATTCTGGGGAAGGAAACGATCATCCACATTGATCACAGGCCTCTGCAATTCATGTAGAAACAAGGAAAGTTATAGAATGGCCACCATAATAAGTGGTCCACATACTTGCAACAATTCCACTTAAACATCAAGTACAAGAAGGGAAACACCAACTATGTTTTAGATTTCCTTAGTTGACCCCCGATTGTGGTGCTAGCCATGGTTCTTAACTTTTGTGGGCATGAGACGTATGGGTGGCCACAATTATATGATAATGACACTGAATTTTCTTTTATCTATCAAACATTGAGATCAGGAAAAATAGCTCCAGACTTTCATCTCCATGCTGGACTGTTATGCCATCTGATCCATCTTTGTGTTCCTTCAAGAGAGATAGCAAAGATGATTTTGGAAGCTCATTACAGTCAGGCAATAGGACACTTTGGTGTGGACAAAATAGTGGCAGTACTGCAAAATAATTTTTATCGATTGAAGCTTCGACAAGATGTCTACAAGTACATCAGATCATGCATTGCATGTGGCATTACTAAGATTTCCATCAAGAAACAGGGGTTATACACCGCTTTTCCTACTCCAGAGAGGCCTTAGGAGTCCATCTCCATAGATTACATGTCTRATTTTCCTTCAACCAAGCATGAGAACGATTGTGTCTTCATGGTCATTAATCGATTCTCTAAGATGTCAGTWTTGGCACCTTGGAAGAAGAACAACACATCTAAGGCCACCACCAAGGTCTTCTTTTAACATGTTTGGGTTCATTTTGGGATCCCACAAACCRTTATCTTAGATCAAGACAATAGGTTCCTAAGTACTTTTTGGTCCATCCTATGGTCGATGATGAACACCAAGCTSACAAAATCAACTTCCTTCCACCTACAKACTGATGGACAAACAATTGTAGTCAACATGATGATTGTCCATATTCTAAGGATGTACAGTTCCAAACACCCACGCGCATGGGGTGAAATCCTTCCTTATATTCAWCATAGCTACAACAAATCCCTCCAAATCTCTATTGGCCACAACCCTTTTCAGTTGTTCTTGGGATTCCATCCATTGGCCCCCAATGACGCATCTCTACCCATTACAGTTGCAAAGAAAGATTCCTCCCATGCTTAGACCGAGGTTGATCAAGAACCTAAATTTTTTGAGCGAATCTAGCACATCCAACAACAAGTTCATGATATTTTGTAGAAATCTAATGCCAAGTACAAGCATTGCCATGATCAACATTGGGTACCACACAAGTTTTATATGGGAGATAAGGTATGGTTTCATTTGTAGAAAGAGCACCTCGCAAGACCCCATCAGAAGCTATTCCAACTCTAATACGAGCCTTACACCATCACCAAGGTTGTGGGTGAGAATTATTTTGAATTAAGTATTTCTCATTTCCTTGGCTTGCACCCGATATTTTATGTGGAACTACTTCAACCATATTTTTCGCCTCTCTTGAACTCTTCAGACTCGATCGAGCACTTGGCCCTTATAGAACTCAATCTTGACTTCATTGAACATGTGAAATTTGATCGAATCATGGACACCAAGATGATGGAAACCTTCCAATAGAACATCCAACTCTATCGAGTCATCAAAGCAAGGCAATTTCTTCATCAAGGCAAGAGGCTCATCATGAGTCAGATTTAGAAGAAGTTTCCCCATCTAAGGGAGGAAATTGATGCAATGGATACCATTACTTCCTAAGGGGGTAGGACTAATCTAGGTGGACATCGGTGGCCTCCCACCTATTCCAATGGATCATAATATAGCTTCCATATTGGTATTTTTCTATAGTTTTTCAGGTCCCAAACTTTTGGGGTCATTTTGAGGCCCTAAACAATGTTTCTTTGATGTTGTGGGGCCCATGAGATAGCCATTAGCTCTAGCTTGGACTCGGTCACAATGTGTAATCCTTGACTATACATTTCCGATGAGGTATCAAGTTCCCCAAATAGATATCTATGAAAAATGTATGCCCTCAAGAAGTTGACGTATCAACTACCCCCATTGCAACCCACAAACCTTTTGGTGTTTCACCTTTTGGGGTTTGGGTTTTGGATGTTTTGGATTTTCTCATTAATTATTTATGTTAAAAATGAATTTGGAGCCTCTTTGTAAACAACTTCTTGCAAATGAGTGTAGCCAACACATTTCTCTCTTCAAGGATAAGATGACCACCATTCTAGCTAGCTTGTGTGCTTTTCATTTTATAGTGTTTTGTATTCCAGACAATCATTAATAGAATCTGAGTTTTTTTTTGTTACTATGTTCCTTGCAATATCTCTGTGTTATCTTTGTTATGTTTATGCCTTCATGTCATTCTCAAAATAATTCAGATCATTAAGGGACTAATCAATCCATCCCAAAAACAAAATCCATCGATAGACTAATATTATTGGAGACTCGTCAATCATAATCTGACAAATACAAATTCAAGCTTCCTCTGAGACATCAAACCTCTCAACATTACAAAAAAGAACAAGGGTTTGCAATAATATTTAAATCGATTTAATTTTTTTAGGTGTTAAGAGGATTAAAATCACCTGGCATACTGAATGAAAAACAAAGGGATCTTGTTAATGGAGGGATTGTTGAGCATAAATGGGGGTTCCTTGTAATCTCATATCTTCCATGATCATATATTTTCCAATTTTTATATGTAACATTATTATGAAATAAAAGGACAAGTGGCATAAAATGGTTTAAAGTTTTTCCTTCACACCCCTCTATTACTCTTTCAAGCGAGGCATAAATTTTTTAATCAAGGGCACACAAGTTGTTGTTTTGTGTTGATCATGGGATTTTAATGCAGATGTATTGGTTTCTTCTTGTGTATTTGGAGCTTTATCCTTGTTTGTTCAAGAGCCTTCTTCTAGCTTACTTTGTCTCTTCCTTAGCAAAGGGTTTTGCACTCTTGGATTTTTTTCCGTTCTGGAGGATTGGGGTTTAGAGGAAGGTTTTTGGTCTTGTTCTCTATAAATGCTTCTACCTTGCAATTTTTTTGGATTATTTGGTTATTTTGAAGACAAAATTTATTCTTGGAACATTATGGAAAGTCATATGAATAATAGTTGGTATTCCTTGCGAGTTGTCTAATTTGCATTAGCTTCAAAGGAGACATGCTAGGAAAATTGAGGAGCTTCAAGTAGATTCATCTCATATCAATAAAAAAAAATTGTCTCATTCAAAAGATTAAAAGGATAAAAATGTTGAATTATCAACTATTGTGGTTTGACAAAGTCATCTATTAGAGAAGATGGACGCCAATTTTAACATGTTATATCAACTAGTTTTAGGACTTGCCATGTGTTCCAATTCTCTTTCATATTTTTTAAAGATTTCGTAAAGATTTCCATTGGGCTCATTCAAAAAAACAATTGAGGAGGAAACAGTTCAACGTTCACATGAATATTTGGCAAAGGAGAATGCAACATTAGAACTAGTTCTAGAGGTATATGTCAAGCAAGAATCCCTTAGTTGACATGTTTTCCCTTTAGCTATTAGATTTATGTATGTTTTACAAGACTATTTTAGTTTTAGAGTAGTTTATTAAGATAGACATCAATAGACTTTTCGATTTTATTTTTAGACTTACAAGAACTACTTAATTAATCAATAATCATTGGAGATTTTTTTTTTTTTAAAACGATGTTATCAAATAGCTCCACTTGTTATTTATTTTTTTTATGTATGTGTAAAATTAACTCTTAAAAATTAAAATGAAATATATAATATTTTACAATTGGAACCTTTTTCCATGTAAATTTAATGATAGAAGAACGTGAGAGAATACACATGAAAACTACCTTTTGGTATCATAAACTTACATTATTAGTTAGCATAACATTGAGAGACATGCAATCCTCATGGAAATATCTAGTTAATATTTGCAATACCACAAATATTTTATCCACAATATGTCATCATGTCAACAAATAGGTAATAAGTTGTGATTCACTTGGGTAACAACACCAACAATGAATGTGGAATTGGATAGTCTGGTGAAAGGATTCCAAATAGCTCACAACTTAATTTATAACAATGTCATAGTGGAAGGGGATTAAGAGGTAATAATTCAAGCTATTAAGAAAATCTAGAGTGGATCCAATCTTGACATGGTATCATAGAATTGGTGCCTAGCATCCAAATTGGCGCAGCAAGACACATCCATCCACACCAATTTAAACATCACCCCTACACATGTATGCATGCAAGCCAATCATCTGGCAGATAAGATATACAATGAAGCAATTTCTTGAAAAATCAAGAAACGATCCTTCATTTGGATAGTGTCAATTTATGCCAACTCAAATCTACCTACAATTCCATCAATGAATTGGAAAACCACATGAATGATGGGAGGACAACAAATGTCATCTTGGCATCCCCTCATTTCAATTCATCATAGGATAATCAATAAGCACTCAGTAATGATGATGAAATTTCTCGAGAGGATCTGGGGTCCCATAGATAAGAGAGCAATCATGATTATGATAACGACAAGTTTGAAGAAACATTGTCCTATAAGCAAGACCAAGTTCATGAGAAAATGATATAGGAAGTACAAAAGGTGTTCAATCACCAGCAAGATCCACTCCTCACACACTAGAATTCATAATGGAATAATCAATACTCCATTATGAAGTAGCATAATGTAATAAAGAGGGAGGGATTGGTGGTTCATGAAGAAGGATGATTTCAAAAGGAAATCTAGTAGAGGGGAAGAATTAAAATCCTGGGTCACTATGATTCCTAGAGGGAGTTTGAGGAGAGAAGTAAGCAAGCCAACCCCCTGGAAGACATGATTTTGTCTCTCCCAACATTTGTATAATGGTGTCTCTTTAGTTATAAGGAAGCACAACATGAGGGGGAATCCATTTTACCCAAGAAGTGGGATATTGGCTAGTAAGATTTCCAGGACTCATCACCATACTCAGTTGGGACCTCCAATGCAATTCTCCATAGTATTCCATTTGAGGGGGACCTCTAGGGTGTTCGCATAGTCGAAAGGGCATTAGTGGGATGGGTTTTTCAATTCCCTTTCTAAAAACCAACCCCTAGGCATGGTTCAGTATAGAATGAAAGAAAAGAATAACAATCCCCGTGAACTTGGGATGAAGCCAAAATCTAGAGGCAAGGTTATCCTCTGCCATGAAGTAGAGTGCCAGGACAAGAAGAAATGAAACACAAGTAAACTAACATTTCAACAAGATGCAACAAACTAATCAGAGAAATGAAATCACATCACTAAAGTGAAGAAGCAGGATGAAGAAGCTGAGTAGTTCTACCATAATCACTTTAGGCCAGAGACCAAAGATAATATGGAGTACTTTGAGACATGGGTGTAGTAGTGGAAGCAAGAAAATCCCAAAAAACAATAGAAGAAAAGATGGAAGGATGGGTTAAGTATTATGGATTCTCATGAACCAAATAAACAAAGCTTCAAAATACAACCTAAATGCAATGGACATTCAAATCAATTATGGAATAGGTCTTGGAGGAACAAAGCACCCCTTAGACATATTTCATCACCAAATTGGATTAGATGAATAATAAGATCATCCTATGGATAAAAAGGTTGAAGCCTTGGGTTGTTATGCCCTGGAGGTTTGTTTTCTGGCTCTAGGAAGCCAAGGCACGGGGAAGACAATTCCACAAGGGAAATCCACTCGACAAAAAAATGGAGGGAGACCTACAAACCCAATTGTGATTGAGAAGGATGTAGAGAAGGAAGACCATGAAAATCCCCAAGCCAAATTAGAGGCACCTAAATAGAATCCCCAAAATTAGCACCAAATTGCAAATGTAGGTTTTTTTATGCTTCCATACGAACTATGTTTATCATCATAATAATATACATATATTTTCTATCCATGAGTACAGACAGATAGTCAATAATAGGATGTCACCAACTAGAGAGTGGGAGCGGGAACTAGTGATTTGAACTTGGGCTCAACAATGGTGGAAGTTGGATGTTATCCAGAGGTTTCAGACCTCTTGTATAGGGTTCTCCAAAGGATTTTGGGAATGGGATTTTTGGGATTATTCTGTAGTTGGCCCTAAGTTTGAACTTAGCGGAGACACCATCTTTGAGTGTTATTGTTTATCATTTCTTTTATCACTTTCGATCTTTTTTACAGTTTTCTCGTGTTTTAACTGAGGGTTCTATGCACCTTGTCTCTCCCGCCAATTTTGGGTTTTCAAAGTAGTTGGTTATCATCTAGACCCTTTTGGAGGCTCCTCTTCTCTCATCTGGAGGAGCTTAGTTTTAGTGGTCTACCATACTTTTCTATTTGTTCTTTTTCTTCCTAGTTTGTTTGTGTGGGTTCGGGTTTTTTCTTGGGTCTCCATCAAATTTGTTGTGTGGGATCTCCTTTCCATGGATTGTATTTCTTGCAGTGACTCTTTACTCACATGTTAGTGGAGGATATCTTTTTTCCAGGAGGGGCAGGTAGGTGATTAGGTTTTTGGTGGCTGACTCACTGAGCACTGAAGCGACTTCCCATGGAAGTTGAAGTCAGCAACTTGATGGGAGATGCAAATTAAGACATCTGGAGGAGGGAAGGGCTCTTTACCTCGACGTATGAGCTTAAATTTAATACCTCCTTAATAGCTTGTTGGGATTCAGCTCCTACCCAATTTCTGCTAGTTTCGATGGTTTTGTCTAGAGAGGCTCCTTACTCACAACTATTTTGCATTGAATGAACCCTAAACACTCCTGCAGCGCAACCTCAAGAGGGTGTTCATAATGTTTTTTATTTTGATAAACCAGTGTCTACGACGGGTCATTTTGGGAAGAAAGAAGGAGGTTTTCACCAAACTGTGGGTGCGAGGAAGCCATTTTTCTCAGGTGGCAGTAGATCTAAAGCGTGGATACCGAACCATTGTAAAAGAAAACTGATGTTGGGGGAGGACATCAATTTGGAGGATAGGGTAAGTATTTTCCTCTGCACATTCGTAGGATGCCTCTCTTACAGAGAGAGGTGCACTATGTCGTTATTGGAATGGGTTAGTGAGTATTGGACACCGTTGGTGGGTTATGCGCCTGAGGTAGTTTTCTTAACAAAAGGTTGGTTCAGGTTTATATTTAGGAAGGTTGGCGATGCGGCTCTCATTCTTGATAAACTTTGGGTTTATGGAGGAGGTAGTTTAATGTTAAAATGATGGAGTGTCATTTTCAACCCGGCGCTAGACTATTTCAAACACATGCATGTATGGGTGTTACTACCAGGTTTACCGCTCCACTTGTGGAACATGAGGGCTTTGGAATCCATTGGAAACATATTGGGAAACTTTATAAAAGTTGATGAGGTGTTGCTAGGAGTGGTGGATAAAATGATTTGCAGAGTTCTTGTGGAATTCAACATTCATGCGGGCTTGCTAGAGTCACTAGATATTGCTTGGAGAGGTTACTAATGGTCACAACCTTTGGACTATCTGGGAATTTCGTTTAGGTGTTCTCTGTGTAGAAAGACAGGACACCTTAGGAGGGAATGTTGGGGAATCTTGGATGAGGAAGTTTCTGAAGGTACTATGCTGGACAGGACAACTCGGGTCGAGTTTCTTGATGTGGTTTCATGCAAACACCTTAGGAGGGACTGTCGGGGAACCTTGGATGAGGAAATTTCTAAAGGTACTATGTTGGATAGAACAACTCGGGTCAAGTTTCCTAATGTGGTTTCGTGCAGATTCAGTTCGTTTGGTCTAGAGTCCCAGGAACCTTCTCGAAAAACTCATGCAGTTTCGATCATGGGTCTGGGTTGGGGGGAACTCTGCCTTTGATATTGGGGGTGAGTCTGGGGGATTTTGTGTCTATCCTCCTGAACACTCGGAGGAAGTTTTTTTTTTAAACTTTGTAAAGCTGTAAGGTTTGGACCCTTCTCAAGGGGACCCATATTGTCGCACAGACACTACAGACTCTTCCTACCCTCTAGGTTTCAGGGAGTCAAACTTGGGGGATACGACTATTGGGGAGGTCCTAGAGACACTTATACCTTATTGTTGCACCTTTTTCGTCACCTTGGTGAGAAAACAAGAGGTGCTTTCATGCCCAGTTGGGTCTTGTTAAGCAGGACAGCTGTAGAGGAAAGAGTTAGAGAAAGAAACACAAAACTATAAGCAAGAATTAAACTAATACAAACTAAAATCATAAGCATAGGGACATAGAGATAACAAACACAAAAAGACCCATGTCACCAATGTTTTTAGGCTGATCTATTGATGAAATCAAAGAACCAAGAAGAAAGGGGACTATGAGTCCCTTCTTCCTCCAAGGGAAGGCTCTTGGACCCTCACAAGCTTGCTCTCCTTACAGCAAAGAAAATGAAAATAGTGGTGAAAGAACTCTTTGCAAATCCACTCAATGGAGAGGTGGATTGCTCAATGAAATGGTGCCAATGTGTTCTTGTCAAGGATGGAGTTCTTAAAACAATCTAGGAAGCATAACATTACTTTGAATTCCTTGAGAAAATGAGGTGCATTCATGGATTTTTATAACATTGCATTGGGTTATTGTGTAACTGCTTTGTAGTGTGAAAAGAGCCCATTTAGGGCATTATTAGGTCTTTGACCAGCCCACCATTCAGATCTAGCCCGGATTTGGAGGTCAAATCAGCTTGGGAGTTGAACCATAAGTGGTTGGGAGGCTGACCACATTCATAAATGCGCCGTTTAGCAGGTGAACGGATTTTTTCGCTAACAACCGCGCATCGTGCGCGTATGCGCACCTGCTACATTCCTGTTCCGCGCATGTGCGCGCGCGCCCAACTTCTATAAAGCGCTCTTCAATTTTTCACTACTTTGTATAGTTTTTAACCTTTTTTGAATGTTGTGAGATTAATTCAAGGCCATGAATGACTTCATTTCTATTTGACGATGCTGAGTTCTTGTCACTATGTGCGGACGAAATTTCAGTGATAACAGATGCCCCGTGATGGATGAGATTAGGAGCATACGTATAGTCGAAATCCATCAATGTTTCTTCTACTAAGAATGTTGTTGTAAGATAGAGCAATAGTGGGATCGTTCAGAGCGATCCGTTGGAGAAAAAAGGAACCAGTAGGACCCAACCTTCTATGAGGTACGCAAAATAGAAAATTGTGTACAAACGAGGCGGGCATGCCCCATGCTCGTGTCATGTAACTCTGAAAAAAGATGACTGAAGTGTTGGTGTAGACAATTGCAGCGCCCTCGGGGGCGGTGATGAAAAAAGAAAGAAGACAATTC
>JASDQU010689514.1:0-31304 GCA_032191745.1 Picea mariana | reverse complement strand
AAAAAAAGTGATTTTGTACAAATTTATATCACTTAATTCAGACTAAAAAAACAGTTTCATAAAACAATTAGACAAGGTCTTAATATTATAGTAAATATTAAACCTATTTTCTTAATAAAGCACGAAAAAGACTCCTCAATAAAAAAAGATTTATAAATAATATTTAAAACAATAAACTTGTGAATAATAAATAATAAACCTTATAAATGATTTTTAATATAATAATAATAAAAAAAAAATCTAAAATAATAATTGATATTAAAATATAAATTCATTATTAGTATTATTTTGAACATTGCACATATATTTTAATAAAATATGAAAAAAAACTAATACATGGTAATTCATACAATAAACTTGCCTAATAAAGATAAATAAAGATTTAAATGGTATTTAATATAATAAACTCTAAACTTTTGAAATGGTTCATTAGAATATATAAGACCTTCTAATTATGTATTGAACTAGTGTAAACATTCTATGTTTTCTACTATTTTTCCAATATTTTTTTAGATGAGTTTTGCTTAAAATTTCTTAAGAAATTTAGAAAATTGTAAATTTCAATGTTTGAGATTATATATTTTTTTAAGGAGGTTTTTAGGACGTTAATTAATTTATGCATTCAAAATAATAATTTAAATCATGTAAAATTATAATTTGGTGAATGTTATTGGATTCCCTTGCATAAAAATAAAAAACCATAAAAATTTTAAGCTACTTTTATATGTTATTATGGAAAAATCTAATGATAAATAATTTATTGGCTCACTGGTTAGTGATAAACATGTTTCCACATGTTGTATTATGAAACTCTTTTATCTTTAAAATGATTGTTCTATTTTTGTTAATGTATTTATATTTTAAATATATATATTATTAATTATAATTTATTTCTATTGTTTAGTTATATTAATTAATAATATATTTAAAGGATTATTTTAATAATAGTTGAATTTAATTTGTTGTTAGAATCCGAACATGACATATTTTATTCTCCATCATATCTTCACTTGCTTCTTTACATCATATCTTCACTTGCTTCTTTAGTGGACTTCATTACCATGTATTGAGAGTATTTGGAAGGCCCACTTACTATACACCATTTTAAAAGAAGGTAACTCGAGTCTTAGGGTAGTGTATTTCTTTTTTTTTAAACATGGGGTGGATTTTTTTACATCAAATATTAATATTTCTTATGCTTTCTTAAATCATATTTATAAAATATTTGTTGAACCACTTAAGTATACATTTTCAATTTAGGCACATTTTGATATGAGTAATTTAAATATCTAGGAAATACAGTGAATATTAAATTATTTAGGCATTATCTTAGGCTTAAAGGCCTTTCTTTCTAGTTTAGAGGGGTTCCTACTATTTCTATTTTTTTTGCACATCATGTTAGATTTCCTTTTAGCTTGTCAACATCAAGTTCATCTTCATGAGGCTCATTCTTAGTTAGCTTTCGCATATTGAGTTCTTCTTCATCTAATTAATGTTGATGTTTTTGGTAGCATGAGACATGTACTTCTACAAAGGTATGTGTTTTGCATGTGGAAGTAGTAAAAAATATTATATTCTTGAGTTCACTTTAGTTAGAAGGAATTAGTTAAAGTAAAATTGTATTTATTAGTGAATTGAGTTATTTAAGGACATGCTTAGCATGCAACATGTAATATAAATCTTAAGTGGGTGTGAGAAGTAATATCAACCATATATCACTTTGGAGATTAGAAATATATTGTAACTCGTGATTATAAAAGAAAGGTTGGGCTAAAGGAGAAGTCACTTTGAGAGGAAGTCACTTATGTTGAGGGATTCGACACGGTCGAGACTATTGACAAGAGGTCAAGGCCGAGAGCTTTGGTGAGAGACCAAGGTAAGGACTTGTGTGAGATACACTTGTGAGAGACTTGGTGAGAGACCAATGTTGAGGATAACAAAGAAAGACTTTTTCTAGTTAGGAGTGTACGATAAAAGGACTTTTTATTACACTAGAGTGAGGAGATCTCACTGGTTGGGTGAAGAGAGTTCATCCAAGTATTGATGAGAGGGTCGGATCACAAAGGACCGTGATTCAAGATCTTGATAGTTGGAGAAGGACTTTCATCTATAGGTCATACATGTCAAAGAGGAGACAGATCAGAAGCATCCACATGTGGGTTTCAAAGGACATAAGCCACAGGGAAGAGTAGAGTCGTATGGAGCTTGTGGTACAGTCTTTCTGTACACATCCACGAGTCTCATTGGAGACAATGACAGATATATGTGGCTTAGAGAAGGGAAAGGCACAGATTTTTGTGGGCCAGAGAAAGGAAAGTCATAAATGCATTGGGAAATATATTGGTACAAGGTCGTATAGAAGCATAGGAGTATCCATGTTTGTCAGCAATGTATAATTCTCTCAGTGGGCCATTTTCCCTATTACAGGAGCCATGATTTGGTCTTAATAAAAGCATCATTGGACTGGTTTTCCCTCCAGGGTTTTTCCAGGGGTTTACCTTAAATTCTTGGTGTTCTTATGTTCTTGATTTAGTGTCCATGTTTATGCTTCCGTTACATGTTTCATTGAGTAACCTAGATGTGCTTTAGTTCAATAAATATATTTTTCTTAGAATTAACTGCCTGGTGCTAGGTTAAGGGGAATTTAAACATAATATCATAACATACCTAGGGTTGAAATAAAATCTCAACATGGTATCATAGCCCATTCTTTAAAGGGAGGAAACCAAGAGGACATATCTTATCAGGTAAATAACTAGCAAAGAAAATCAAAGGACACATTTTTAGGGAAACAACAGTACTGGGCAGAACATGTTTTTTTTTGTAGGTATACAAGGACATCCGCAGGTCATAGAGGGACATGTTGTGGATATCCATGGGTCAAGGAAGATAAATTCACATATAGGTCGTACATGATAGTACAGGGTAGTTCCAATTGAGGGTTATCAAATCAGATCTTGAAGATGGTGAATACATTGAAGATTGATGACATGTTAGAAGGGGAAACAAACTTTCAGGCTTGGAAGGAAAGGATTATTCTTTTGTTATAGGAGAATGACCTCAAAGAGTATGTTGAAGTTGTGGTTGCAGATACTACAAATCCGCAGGATCCGCAGGAATTGGTAGTTCACAAGAAGAAGGAAGTGAACGCCAAGCGGGTGTTGCTATAATCGGTGAAGGATCACTTGATTCCACACATTTATGAGAAGAAATATGCCAAGGAAATGTATGATGCTTTGGTGAGTCTATACCAAAACAAGAATACATGTAGGTTTCTACATTTGAAGCACCAACTTCAAGTTGTTAGGATCTCCAATGAGGACATGGTTGTGAATTATCTTATGAATATTACAAAGATCTAAGATCATCTTGTAGTGATTGGTGAGACATTACAAGATGTTTAGTTGGTGAATGTATCACTAAGAGGTCTTCCCAAGTCTTGGGAACATTTTGTGCAGGGGATATTTTCACGAGAGATAGTGCTAGGGTTTGATAGACTGTGGACTAATTTTATTTAGGAGGAGACTCAGTTAGAGTCTAGGGATGGTTTGAAGAGGAGTCATGATGAGAAATTTTCTCTTTCCGGTTCGAAAAGGAAGGGAAAGTTCAAGAAGATTGTCGGTGGAGAGTCGACTGCTGAAGATGGAAAGAAGAAGAAGGACATGAGGAAATTCAAGTGCTTTGCATGTCACAAGTTTCGACATTATGCAGGGAAATGTCCGCACATGAAGAAGAGGAGAAACAAAAAAAAATTAGATGTATTTTCATCGACAAAGGCTCAAGTGGACAAGTTTTGCAAGAACTTTGAATAGACAAAGTTCTTATTGGTTTCTTAGACTTTTGTGGGCATCATATTAGTTGATACATGGTTGATAGATAGTGGAGCCACATGTCATATGACATGATCATGAGAGGTGTTTGAGAGATTCATAGAGTCTAACTCATAGTTGCATGTTGAATTTGGTATGGGGAACAAGCATGCAGTGAAAGGGGATGGAGTCAGGATCACATTAAGAGTGCAGGATGTGTTATGGGTGCCATAACTCAAGAAGAGTGTGATCTCAGTCTCAATGATTGAGAAGAAGGGATTTGACGTAGCATTTTAGGATGGAAAGGCACTTATTATACCCATAAGATATATCTCAGACAAAGTAATTGTATTTGGAGTTAGAGAGGAAAACTTGTATAGGATGAAGGGCCAACATATGCAACAAATTTCTAGCAACATAGTGACAAAGAACATGGAGCAGGTAGCTCCGAAGGTTGAGAAAATCAGAGGGAGTCAACCACCAGGTTCAAGTGGGAAGAAACATCCTTCCAAGGCTTTCAAGAAGGATTCATGGTATTATATGTCCATATAGGATGCTCAGGAGAAGGATACTTCTAGTAACATGTTCAAAGGAAGTAAGTCTTTGGAGATAGATCGGACCATCATGCCAGGGACAACTTCTATGCCATAGGGAGCGATTGATTAGGTGTATTGGAGAGGAGGCATGGTAGTGGATCTAGTAGCAAAGATAGAGAAAAATATAGGTGGGAGAAGTACCTTCCTCACTAAGAGGGAGTGTTGATGTTTTTGGTAGCATCAGACATGTACTTCCACATAGGCATGTGTTTTGTATGTGGAAGTAGTAAAAAATATTCTAGTCTTGAGTTTACTTTACTTAGAAGGAATTAATTAAAGTAAAATAATATTTATTAATGAATTGAGTTATTTAAGGAAATGCTTAGCATGCAACATGCAATCTAAGTCTTAAGTGGGTGTGAAAAGTAATCTCAACCATATATCGCTTTGGAGATTAGAAATAGATTGTAACTCATGATTATAAAAGAAAGGTTAGGGTAAAGGAGAAGTCACTTCGATAGGAACTCACGTGTGTTGAGGAATTTGACATGACCGAGACTATTGACAAGAGGTCAAGGTCGAGAGACTTGGTGAGAGACCAAGGTAGGAAATTGTGTGAGATGGTACACTTGTGAGAGACTTGGTGAGAGACCAAGGTTGAGTATAGCAAAGAAGGACTTTTTCTAGTGAGGAGTGTAGGAACAAAGAAGGAATTTTTCTTACACTAGAGTGGGAGATCTCACTGGTTGGGTGAAGAGATTTCATCCAAGTATTGATGAGAGGGTTGGATCACAAAGGAATGTGATTGAAGATATAGATAGGTGGAGAAACACTTTCATCTAGAGGTCATATAGGTAAAGGAGGAGAGATATCATAAGAAAACACAAGTGGGTTTCATAGGACATAAGCCACATGGAAGAGTATAGTCATATGGAGCTTTTCATAAAAGATTTTTGTACATATATGTGGCTATCATTGGAGATAGTTGCAGATATCCACAAGTTAGAAAAGGGAAAGGCACGAAAGTCTGTGGGTCAGAGAAGGGAAAGTTGTGGATGCATTGGGAAATGTGTCAGTACAAGGTCGTACAGAAGCACATGAATCTCCAGGTTTTTCTGCAGTGTATAATTATCTCAGTGGCACATTTTCCCTATTACAGGAGCCCTGATTTGACCTCAATAAAGCATCATTGGACTATTTTTGCCTCCAATATTTTTCCAGAGTTTTACCCAAAATTATTGGTGTTCTTATGTGCTTGATTTATTTTCCTTGTTTATGTTTCTGCTACATGTTTCGTTGAATAACCTAGCCATGCTTTAATTCAGTAAATATATTTTTCTTGGAATTAACTGCCTTGTGCTAAGTTAAGGGCAATTTAAACATGGTATTGGATCACACCTAGGGTTGAAATAAGATCACAACAATCAACTATTTTACCATTCACAATGGTTGAAACTAAGAGAAACCAAAACCTTCCATGTATGGATAGAATAAATGATCCATATTTGGAAAGTAAAATTAATGATCCTATTTGGAATTATCTTTCTTTGCTATCCATGGAAACCAAGCTACCCTTGGAAATTCCCATGTTTTAGGGTCATGGTAAAGAAGATACTTCTAACCACATCATAGGATTTTCATCTATGGTGTTCTTCTACCAACATCACAAAACATTCTATAAGACTTAGATTATTTTGGTGCACCCTCACTCAGGATTTTGGTAAATCATATATTTAAGAAATGATGAACACATTCCACCTTTGAGTCCATGGATAATTTTTTCAAATATATTCAATCACTAGCTTATCATGATGTAAGAGTTGATATTCTCACACTTTCCACCGAACTACCACTACTCATATTAGTGACCATATCCTCAAGTGGCATAGAAGATGTAGCTTGTGTAAGATAGACCTCAAAGGCCCCATCCTTCTATATTGGACTTTTAATTATCTCATCCTTGTTATCTCCAAATACATCACCACTATCATCCCTCAATTAGAAGAATAGACCATCCTTAAGGATTGAAATTTTGACCTTATTTATGCATAGTTAGGGAATTTATGTAGAGTCATTCCTGATGCTACCCTATAATCATTCATTCAAGAAACCTACACTATGTGCATATCATGTCGGTGACAATGTTATAGGGTATTCTTCCATGCTCCCATCTAGTTTGGTCAAATGAGTCACTCCCCTATTACCATACATATGTCTTACCTTCACAGATTAGGAATCCAAACATGTCTCACACCAACCCAAATGTTTTATATGCTACGTTAAAACCTTATGATCAAGGTTACAACTTCCTATTCAGGGCCTCACCATCCTCATATCTTCAAATTCTATATTACCCTTTTCTTTTCCCCTTGCTAGGACCCTCAACACCTCAACCCTCATGCCAAATCAATCTCATTCAATCATTTTCTTCCTATCTAGGTAAATATTTTTCTTAACAAAATATGACCAATCCCAAAAAATTGTATAATAAGGAGAAGAAGAGGAAAGGTGATAAGAGCTAGATGTTCGACAACACATGTATTCCAACAGAGGACGAACACCTTCAGTAACCACTAACAAAACTAGATCAAAGATAAACACACCGATGTTTTGACATGGTAAAACCCCTATAAGGAAACATCCACGACCCCACCCAACGCGACAACTTGGAGAAGTTTATTAATGCAAAAGAAAAAGATTACATAGATATTATACAAGAGAGTTTCTCACAATCGGTCATTGAACAATGACCATCCATGCTATTTAAATAGATATCATGGACCAAGTGGGTGTTAATCCATGTATCAATGTAGCTGCTAATATCGAGGAGAATATGAACCGTCAGATCACTCTTTGTTGGGGACATATTGTGACCGTCATATTTTCTAACTACAAATGCATAAAAATGCATACTAAAGAAACACACTAAGAAACACACTTTTACCTAACAACACATTAGACCAAGTAGATCTTAATTAAATCCTAAGTGTTTAAATGTCCTAACATCCCCCCTTAAGAAAAAATTGGGATAGTGTTGATGGGCGAAAATGACTGTCCGTCAACTGAGAGAGTGGAACCGGTCTGGGGTTGTCTAAATAACCCAAGCCGTTATGGATGAACCACCCTGACGGGTTTAGCGGCTCCGTTAGCCGATCTAAGGTCCTAAGAAAACAAAAAGAAAAACTACTCTAAAATAACTAATCTAACTAAAAATAACTATTAAAACAAACTAAACAAATCTAACTATTCTATATATACAATCTACTATCTAATACTATACTAACTCTAAGAAATTAAATATCTAACCACTAACTGAAATAAATCTTATTCACAAAATGTACAATAATTACAATTTACAAATTTGAATGAAAACCTGAAAAACTCATTTGTATTCTGTCCTAAGACAGCGAGAGCTATTGTTTTTTTATTTTTACGATTTTATGAAAAAGAAATAAAATAAACTATCAAAACTAAACAACTAAGATACTAACTCTAACTACAAATCTAAACTACACATATATCTAACTAAACTACTTAAATTATACTAACAAATTAACTACCAAATAAATAGCAAACTGACCTAAGAAACGCTCCAGGTTTGTCCTGTATGTAATGATTGTCTTAGTTGATCGGAGGGAGGAAACCCACACCAGATTCTCCATGAACTTCTCGTAAATGGAAAGTTGTAGTGCTCTTTAAATATGATTACAGGACAAACAAGACAGAAAAATTTACAACAACCTTATGATTTATAAATCTTCACAGTTAGATAAATCTGTATGCAAAGATCTATACAAAATGATTCAATTAACGAAGAAGAGAAATATGTGATTCATTAACTGAAACAAAGTGATTGTTGTACTTTGAATAATAATGAAAGAGATCAGATATGGATAGCATATTAATCAAATTACATCATCCTGCAATAGATTATGATAGCTAAAGTAGTCTATAATCAACTGCAAACCGACATACATAAAACTTGAAACAAAAGTTTGATATATTGAAAGCGAAAGCTGTTACAAGACATCAACTCTCGTCTCAGTTTGTATCAGAAATCCATAGCCTGGTTCTCCCACAAGTGAGGATGATTCTTATTACAAAAAATAATAAGTATTTAAAGACCTCCCATAGCGTCAAACATCCCTGTGGAAGTTATCAAAACTGTTTACACAAATCTAGGAAAATATCCCAAGTTTCTATCTCTAACTCAAACTAACAACTTAAAAATAAAGTTGTATCACACAAATATCTCCTAGACTACCACAGCATGCCCAATACAATTCGAATGTACCTGAAAGAGGACAAAAATGGACAAGTTAAGAGTATATTTTGCTGATGAAATTGATAAAAATCTAATTCTAAAGACTAGCTACAAAATCTTGCGATTCTGTAGCTGGTCTAAATCAAACACAGAATCGTATTAAAATTAATTTGAATTTTAAAGAATTAAATTCAAACTATCAAACAAGTATCTAATTGCTATTTGAAAGACAAACGAATCATTCAAATCAAATTTGTTATACTAATTTGAGATCAAACAAGACTAAGATCAATCAAATGATTACAGAGATGCATGTACTATGTTCCATATGTTATCACCAATTCAGGTATACAGAATCATATTGGATAACCAACAACAATGAAATCGATTCATGGACCAATTGAAATCAACACAAAAGGTTGCTTCAGCTATCCACAAGATCACTTTGAATCCAAACCAAATTAACAGGATCGTTTCCTCAAATTGATCATACTATATTAAACATAACAAACGATCCATGCTATTAGCGAATCAAATCAAAACTGGTATGTAAATTATCACAAACAAAATCATAATGGAATTAATTAGTTGATAACAGGGTCTGTGGGACTCATCCAATCATTTGTTATTGCGAATTGGGGGCAGACAAAATCGATTGACTTTCAACGAAATCATTACTTGAATTCATTTCAAAACGAACTATTAACCGAATTTTCTCATACAAATTCAACAGAGATAACATGTGTCGATCTGTGTTTAACAAAATCGTTTTGAAAATTAAAATCAACAGAGCAACATCAAGTCTATTTTCTATACGAATCCAACTCATAAAAAAAAATCGTGCTAACTGAAAATACGCAGCAATCCAATCAAAACAAAAGTGAATCGAACAGTTTGAGTTTGACATAGTCATTATGAATCAACATAGTTCCATGATTTTGGCAAAGAGATCTTTTGCATAGATCAGATTTTATCCAAATCCAAACGAAAATGTTGACAAAACAGAGTCATTTTTCCAATTTAATAGACTACATCATATTTATCAAGCCAATTCAATCCTATGAAATCGTTTCACAAATCAAATCACAAGAACTAAATCAAAGCCGTTGATATCCAATGACAGCAACATCATATTAAATCAAAATAGAAATGTGTTCTAATTTTAGCGTAAAAACCTCCTGTTCAGGTTAGATACAAACAAAATCCAAGCGAAAGAAAAAACCATTGATTTCGTTAACTTAAACCAATAGACAAACGAATCAAACCCAGTGAAAAACCAATCAATTGCTAAACTGGGCACGACCAAATCATGTAACCAAATCATAACTTCATTTAAGTTTAGCAAAATGAAAACAATGTACAGGATCCACAACATAACCGTTTTTTATATGGGTATGACAGAGCCATTTCGAACAATGGACAGAGCTATTTGAAAACCAAACTCAATTCATTATATTAATCCTAGCAATTCATAGAATGGAATTGATATTGAAATTCATACCTGGATGATGAGAAGACAACTTGGTCATAACAGTTTGGAATTGACAAAGGCTGTAGCCGATTCGACATTCCTAAATACGATGGAACTAGTGGTTTTCTGCTTCTTGTCATTAGCTTGAAGCTTGTCCCTTTCTCTTGATAGTGCTATAACTTGGTTTTCCAGTGATTTGATTTTTGACTATAACAAGGGAACGTCGGCATAGTAGCGTTCAAGCCACACATTACATTTAACACATGTTGTTTGATCAGGCTTCGAAACGACGGTAGAGGGTTTGTTCAGATCACTGAGGGTTTCATTAGGTAGCTTGATCCCTAGGTAGCTAGGATTATTCTTCAAGAACAGGGGCAAATTAGAAACAAAGTCATAGGGTGGCTCGGAGCACAATCCATGGGAACAAGGGTGTTCACTAGCTAGTAAGAGCTCGACATCAGAGTTTGAGTGTTCACTGAGGACTATGGGCTTTTGATCAACATTAGGTTTAGGTTTATTCCTAGCAAGTCTCAATATAAGTCTAGCATTATTTTTACCTTTGCCGTCGACAGTAGGGTTACCTTTGACCTTCTTGCTCACAGGGTTTTTTACAGCCTCAACCTTGTCTGTTATAATGTCGGGTAGGTCGATATCAGGGCTGATCGAGGGTTTGGGGGAGGGTAAAACTGCATGAAAAGGCACGGGTGGCCTGACCCTAGTTTCACTAACCACAGACTTATCGATCTGGACAGAGTCTGAATCAACAAAACCATTCCGAGAGAGAAAAGCTTGCCAATTATCACTGTGGAGGTTTAAATGATGAACGACGATGAGTCTAATCAGGCCATGGTGAAACAAGCTACTATCGGCCTTCTCTCGTTTAAACCTCTTAGCCATTTTGTAAATACTACACTGGAAATAAAATGGCATGTTCAATGGATAACCCATGAAATTCATTAACAGTCGAAGGTGATAAAGAAAAACCAATCCATACTGACCCTCATAGGTCACGAATTGTTTAACCACTATCAAAAGATCATGCCACATTGGTTTAAGCGTGTAAATAGGCATACCTCTATCACAGGATGTGACCTTTCGTGAGACGAATAGTAACGGCCATGGCACCTCATCAACTTTAGAGTTTTTAAACCATCGTTGGCCCGTGACTGCTAATCCTGTGGTAGAGTTGATGAACTCTTCACTGATTTCAAGCTGAATGTCACCTATTTTGGCCCTACAGCCATCAAAGGTAAGGGAGGAATGTTGTGCAACAAACAAATTGAAACCCTCGAACCTTCGAACAAACGTGAGCCAACCATTATCTTGTAAATATTTCTGGGCATTATCGAACAGTAGCAGGGCTTGACTACCGTTCGGCTCAATTCGCACCACCGGTGCCATAGAGAGGAGCACACGGTGGTCGATGTGAACGAGCCAAGGTTTAAATCACAAAATACGCAGGAGAAGAACGCTCACAAGCTTGCCTAAAACTGGTAAGGTGAAACAGAGATAAAGGTAAGCATTAATGACATATCGTGCGAAGGTGGTGGAGATATTTCTGCCATGCAGAATAGTCATTACCATGGTACAACCACCGACGCTTTCAACTATTCAAATCACAATGCATATGTGTTTCAACTGTGCCACTTTAATCAATCAATCGAAACCTTTGGTAAGAGGATAAACCATTCGTGAGATCAAAAGTTATGCCATAGTTTTAAAACCAAACACACAAATCGAAACCAATACCAAGGGTTTGACTATGTGACATGCATTGTGTAGAACGATTCATACCAAGAATTTAATCATAACACCAAAGTATTTTATGAAACCAATGATCAAGTAGATCAATCAAAGAACATGTAAATCCAATCACCAATGTATCACAAACTCAATCACTCGTGAAACGAAACTACATAATCAATCAAAGAGTGTTCCAATGAGTACAGATCAAAAAGGTTTTGCCAACTGTATAATGATAAGTAAAATGTAAATGCAATGGGAATATCGACAAGAATGATAACGACAATTCAATAATGATTTTAATGCTACTTCGAAAGACCAAGTTTTCACACTTACAGTCGTGAAAACAAAAACAAAGGTAAGTGTGCAAATAGCACAAAGAATAAAAGTGTCGTTTATTTGAAAATTGCGACAAGAATTAAGGTTTGCAAAACACTGGTGTAGGCAGCTTATAAGGTAAGTAGAAAGATGTGAATTGGCTTCCAACAATGGCGACACATTGGTAGAAGCAGTTATCTCTGCCAAAAGAATGAATTCAGATTAGGACAGCAAAGATAATTCCAACTCAAAAACAACAACCAGAAAATCGTATAAACATCATCATTAACCAACTATTCTAGCAGTGTTTTAAAAGATGAAAACAGATAACAGTCTTAAGACCAGTGAGTCACGATATTAAAGATAAAATATCCAATACTGTTGACAGAGCCACTGCTGCCAGTAGGCGTCCATAGCCTCGACAAGGTTGCCATTTGACCCACTCTGACATCTGTATCCTGCCAAGAAGTTCTAGATCAGAATAAAGGACATTAAGAGGTTTCTTATTTGCAAATTTTCATATACCCGACATTGCTTCGCTGCCAACAAGCTTGTTCAGTAGCCCAGCGAAGTTGTCTTGGCGCCATGCATGCATTTACCCGCTGCCAGCGGACCTGTTCAGCATCCTGGTGGGTTTACAAGCACTTCCCACAGCTCTATTAATGATTTATTTTGTTTTGTTTTTCAAAGATATATAGTTGAGCAGGGTGACGCTGAAAATTATGATATCTTAACATATTTTTTTCAGACCTCAGCAGAATTTTTTAGAACTGTCCTCTATTAAGATCCAGAGATGTTTCATTTACAAAACCAACTTCCTAAGGCAGGGAGACATCTTCTGAGTCATTCCCTTAAGGAAAAGGGACAATGTAAAAAGATAATAGATGATCATGACAAGATTTTACTTAGAGATTGAAATCAGTTAAATTCTTCCAAATGACAAACTTTTTGCCAATACAGATATAAATTTCAGAAATATACCATTGATGTTTATATAATTTTCTTAGCAGTTATTTCAGCGAAGGAATTTTCTGTTTTCTTTGTCTGAATAGCTCAGTGTACAGGTACGTGTATTTCCAAAAACACAATTGATAAACTCAAAGGGGAAATCGAAAACAAAAGCAAACGAAAAAGCAAACAAAGCAAAATATGTACATAATATACAAGGGTTGTTGTCAAGCAAAGTATCTTTTCAGGGCTTGGCCATTCACCGGATAGGTGTCAAGCTGCCCTTCAAGATTCTGCAATTAGAAAGAACCGGGACCTAACTTTTCATCAATTAAAAACGGTCCAAGCCATAAGTTTTGAAATTTCGTGTGTTCTCCCTTTCCCTCATGTGGTTTGTCCCATTTCAAGACGAGGTCACCTACTTCGAAATTTCTATCAAAAGCAGAGTTAGAATCGAACCAACTTTTAACCAATAGTTGATGTTGATCTAACTTACTTTTAGCTTGGGCTCTTACCTCTTCTAGCTTCATCAAAGCGTTAATTCGGTTTTCCAAAGGGGGACAATCTTCTTCTTGGATTTTCTGTGACAACTGTAGTGAAGGAAGAAGGATGTGAGGTGGAAAAATTGCTTCTCTACCATAAACGAGAAAAAAGGGGGAGTTACCTACAGCAGCTTTTGGTGTTACCCTATCAGCCCACAACGTGTTTAACAGTGCATTGTGCCAGTTTTTGTGATTTTCAACCACCGTTCTCTTGATGATTTTAATCAAGTTCTTATTTGTTGATTCTGCCATTTCATTGCCCTGGGGGTAATAGCTAGTAGAATACTTCAATTTAATTCCTTTTTCCAAAGCGAACTCGCTCATCTCAAGAGAGGAAAAGTAAGAAGTGTTATCGAATACTAAACAATCAGGGATACCAAAACGAGTGATAATATTCGAATTTAGAAAGGCAATTACCTAACTGGTGTTGACAGTTCATAACGTGGTAGCTTCAGACCATTGGGTAAAGTAATCTGTGGCTGTCACAATAAACTTGTGCTGTTGTGAGGATAGGGGGTTGATTGAACCTATGATATCAAGGCCCCACTGCTGAAAAGGAGAGTCTACTGAAACGGGCTGCAAAGGAAAGGCTGGTTTTTGTAACCACCCTGATACTTTCTGACAAATGATACACTTACGACACAAGGCATGGGCGTCTCTAAAAAGCGTGGGCCAGTAAGAACCGGCTCTTAAAACCTTATGAGCAGTGGTGTCACCATCAAAATGACCACCAGCTCTCCTGCATGCAACTCTAGCAAGACTTTTTCTGCTTCGTCTTTTTCGAGACAGTGCATCAGTACGCCGTCAAAACTTTGACGAAACAGGATACCATTAACCAGATGAAAGGAGACAGATTTTAATCTCAACGCTCTTCTTTTAGCGGGATCCAGGTGACGGGGGGCTAACCCATGTTCAAGACAGAATCTTATATCATTATACCAAGGACTGACAGGGTTTTGTGTGCAACAGATTAGATTTTGATGGTGTTGTCCTAGGTTTGACATATCGCTTTCTTCTTGTTGTCCTACTGTTGAATCAGCAACTAACTTGCATAACCCTTGGCCTCTCACTATCTGAGCTGGGGTGATTTCTAAGTCGTACTCCTGCAAGGAGGTGACCCAATTAGCCCTCTTTTCACCTAGTTCCTTTTGCACTAACAGGTTCCTGACGGCTGGGTAAGGGACAATAACTTTCGTCCTTGACTTCAAAAGATAGGACAGAAAGTGCTTGACTGCTTTGAAAATAGCATAGGCTTGTCGATCTACCACTGGGTAATTAAGTTTATCACCTTTGAAAGCGGAGCTCATAAAGGCAATGGGTACTTCATTGTTCTCGACATTCTTTTGGGTTAGGACGGCGGCATAGGAACGATCAGAAGCAAAAGTGTAGAGTGTAAAGTCTTGAGAAAAATCGGGGCTCATGAGAGATGGAGCGTCTATTATGGCCTTCTTTATTGCATTAAAAGCTTGATTTTCTAGGGGTCCCCAGTGATATTGGGTGTCTTTCTTAATTAGGTTCTGCAAAGGTCTGACCATTTCGGAGAAGTTGGGGACAAATCTTCTCACAAAGTTAATCTGGCCTAAGAAAGACTGCATAGATTTTTTGGATGTAGGAGGGGGATGTTTCGCGATGACTTGAGTCCTTTCGGGGTCGATAATCATCCCTTCACTTGACACAATAAATCCCAAGAGTTTACCATGTTCTATTGCAAAAATGGATTTTTTAGGATTCAGGGAGATGTCGTATTTACGACATCGCTGTAGAACGACTCGTAAGTGAGCTAGATGATCGTTTTTGTTTTTAGAAAATACAGTCACATCATCTAAGTAAACTACGACGGACTGATTGACTAAGCCTCAGAAAGAAATGTCCATTGCTCTTTGGAAAGTGGCACCAGCATTAATCAATCCAAAGGGCATTTTTCGATAAGCATAAGTGCCCCACGAAGTGCAGAAGGTAGTTTTAAGTTGGATTGGAGGAGACATCAGGACTTGGTTGTACCCTAAGAAACCATCCAGTAAGGATAGCCTCTCAGAACCAGATACCTGTTGAAGGATCTCTTCCATGGGTGGGACAGGATAGTTGTCTTTATCAGATGCTCTATTAAGGTTTCATAAATCGACGCAGAGTCGGATTTCCCCACTTTTCTTCCGGACTGGGACAAGTTTAGAAACCCATTGAGTGTTCCTAACAGGAAAAATTATCTTATCATTTAGGAGCTTATTCAATTCTTTTTGAATGGTCGGTTCGAGCTTAGGGTGCATTTTTCTCAATTTTTGTTGAAAAGGTAGGGTTTGGGGTTTCATAGGAATGACATGTTGTATGATGTTAGGGTCGAAAGTTTTAAGGTCATCATATGTCCATGCAAAGACATCTTTAAATTCTTTGAACAATTTAATAAATGCAACTTTTTCTTGATGAGAATACCCCACCCCTAGATTAATGCACTATGGATTATCATTAGTTCCTAAGTTTACTTTTCATATGATAATGAGGAACTATTGGTTTTACAGTTGACTGTCTTTCTAAATTTATCTTGAAAATCATAAAACTTCTCTAATCTAACTACAGATCTAGGTATCGAATTTACCATGTCTGACAAAGCTTCAGGAGTTTTCGGATCAGGTATTACCGTAAAATTGCACAAATTGTCGTCGTGTGTGCGTTCATCTATCACCGCGCCTTGAAAAGTTTCTTCCATGTGCAGAAAGTTAATAATCTGCTGATTGTCGTCAAAGACTCTCCAATTCGTAAAGTTGTCGAGAACGGATGGCCTGAACAACAACTCGATGGAGAATGCATCTGGGGACAAGACTTCTGCAAGGAAGAGTTTATAAGCTACGTTAGCTAATATATCTGCTTCAGAGTTATTCAATCTAGGAATAGAATTTATACTGAAAGCAGAAAATTTATTCATTAAATTCCATACCTCGAATTGGTAGCTTTTGAGATGCGGAGACAGACAGTGGATAGAATCTCTTACCTGTCTAACCACTATTTCAGAGTCACCAAAGATGGCCAAGTTTTGAATGTTCATATCCAAAGCTTTTCTGAGACCTTGCAGTAAAGCCTCATATTCTGCAGTGTTATTAGTACATTCAAATTCTAGCCTACATGCAATCAATGTTTTGTTACCTGTCGGATCGATAATGACGTAGCCTGCACCAGCTCCTTTTTTGGACTTTGACCCGTCGAAATAAAGAGACCAAATTTGATTTTCATCGGGTACGTGAGACTGTTGCATAGAAGATATTGGTTACACGTATGCTACAATCTCGGACTGTTGTTCTGGATTGGTGATAGTTGAAGCCTCGGCCATGAAATTGCCAAAAAAGGTATCCATCCCTTGTACTTCGGGTGAATCCGCAGAAGGTGTAAATGGTTCGTTGGGATTGTTCAAAGCTGTGACCGTGAACTTAAGGTAGCGTTCACGATTTACCTTGATCTTGTTGGGCTTGCCGTTCTATGTGATCAGAATCTGGACTAGGGGTCTAAAATTTGCTCAATTTTCAAAATGCTCGGAATGCGACAAAAACATTTCCATTGCGTCTGTCTCGTTCTCCTGATTCCGACAGTATATTTACTTTCACAAATGGAGTCCGTATGGAGAAGTTATCGCGATCTGTTCGCTGGGCCAAACAGGCAAAATTTTGATGCTGACTGGGCAGGTCNCTAAAATTTGCTCAATTTTCAAAATGCTCGGAATGCGACAAAAACATTTCCATTGCCTCTGTCTCGTTCTCCTGATTCCGACAGTATATTTACTTTCACAAATGGAGTCCGTATGGAGAAGTTATCGCGATCTGTTCGCTGGGCCAAACAGGCAAAATTTTGATGCTGACTGGGCAGGTCGTACAGCTGACGTGGCAGGCCGTTCAGCTAACGTGGTGGCCTTAAAGTGACATGGCAGGACCGTACAGGACACGTGGCATCTCCTAGGTGTGACACGTGTCATTCATTTTTGGCATTTTCGGCATATGGTTTGACCAATCTAGAAGTGACACGTGTCACCACTGAAAGGGTGACACGTGGCACATGCTGACGTCGGCATCCTGCGTGGCCTGGTGACGTAGCAGCTGAGTTGGCAGCACTGACGTGGAGATTTGTGGTTCGTTGGCATTCGGATGAATTATAATTGGACACGTGGCATAGTGTGGGCGAATGAAAAGGTGCCACGTGGCCCAATGAAGGGCTGCCACGTGGCACCCGGTTATTAGCGTTTGGTTATTGTTTGGTTCGTAAAAATTTTTGTGGTCCCCGGGGTTCGACCCCAGGACCTCTCTCCACAGTATTGAACCTTAACAAATGCCGCCGAACCATTGGGCCATAGCTTCTACATTGAATTTGAAATGGTTTTAATATAATATGAATTTACATTTGTGTAAATTTGTTTGGGGGTCGGGCCAGGGCTTAGCCCCAGCCCAAGGTTCTATTGGTAACGCATATGACCTCTATCTGAAGGAGCACGCGGGAGTACATTTGTAAATGAGTCCAGCTTATGTGTTAGCGCGCGGTGCATTACAATTGTCACACGGTTAAGTTATATGTCAACATGTGACCAGGCATTCAAACAACGCGCGGAGTAGTGGATAAAACCCACAGTTCCATGTGGTATTTCACATGACCATTTGTGTGTTGAGCACGGGGTTTTACCATTTTATGCCAAGGTTTATACACATAAACATGTGACCAAACCACTTTGCAAACAACGCGGGGGATTGTAATTTATACAGCCCACGGATTTGTATGTAGTAATGTGACCACGATATTGGCGCGTTATGAACGAAACATGGCGTGGGTTTTGGTATTACATGTTTTGCACGCGGTTTTTAAAACTACTCCAACGGTTGACATGGTTGTTAATGCGCCCGACACTTGGCGCTTGTCTTTTGGCTTTTTTGAACCTAGCCCATTATGCGCGGGGGACGTGGCCATATGGTCCCCCCATGCGCCCAACACCTCCGAGCTTGAGGGCTTTGATCCCGTTAACCGTTCGACAGATTGGCACCATTTGCGGGACGTGCGTGGGTGTTGGGTTTTGTGACGAGAAATGCCCAGAAGCTAGGTTCACTTTCCCAGAGGTGCAATATGGCGAGCCTGTAACAGAGCTTGAAGGGGAAAAATGGCAAAAGGCATAACTTTTGAAGTTTTTTGCCAAATCAGGTGCCGTAAAAGCCCAGCTAGGGGTTTTTGGACGTTCTGAGTCCATTGAAACCATTTTCACATGAATTTGAAGAGCCCATTTGCAGGTTTTTCACATTTGAATTTTGAGGAAGCTTCAGGAGCCTTAAAGCCCTCATTGTTTGAGGCATTGCTCAAATGAGCACATATCCATTTTCTGAGACTGAATAGTCATTTCTGACTGATTATTATGCTCTGAACATTTTGGGATAGGTTTCAGATCCATTGGAGTACTTTTACAGGTATTTTTGCCTCATTCAAGTTCAGGGAAGCTTGGAGGTCACATGTAGAAGAGGTCATTGTTGGATGAGCCATTGTCCATTTGCAGAGTTTTTACAGTCAAATTTGGGGTTTTTATGTATTATGAATCCAATGGTACAGTCTGTAAATCAATTTGAGTTGAGCAGCAGCTTGTAAAGAGCATTTTACAAATTAATCCCAAAGAGCCAAGTCCATTGAAGGAGGCTCAAGGAGACGTAGCCCAGAGAGGGGTGAACTCCTTTATCATCTTGCTGTTGTTGTGAGTTTGCTGTGTTATTTGCTGCACTTTATATTGCTGTGTATTTGATTATAACACATATTTAAGCATTTCAAAGAACTTTCCTCACACATAAACATTGACAAGAACAAGCAAGAACCTAACACATAAATCCCTCTTGCACATTTTAACACATGAAGCAAGGTCCTATTAAGATTTATTTTATGAGATAGAGGGTGCTTGCATAGCATAATAAGTCATCCTTCTATTTTCAGATCAGGTGGTATCAGAGCTTAGTTTATTTTGCTCATGTATTTGCCAATGATATCTTGAGATTTAGCTGTTGGTATTTGTGCAAGTTTTTTGTTGAAGTTTGAAATCTTGCAAGTATGGAGGAAGTTTCCAACATTGATAGTTCTCCTACATCTTCCAAATCTCAGTTCTTTGATAAAGAAATGTTTAATGCATTGCTAACCATGAAGGATATGGTACATGTGTTGTGGAAAGATAGGGAAGAGAGCATTGTCCTTCAAGAGCAGTTGATGGCCATGAAGGAGGAGAAAGACCAAATTCTTGAAAAGTTGCAGGAGATGGAGAATCAACTCCATGAAACAAAAGAAACCCTTACCAAGTACATGCATGACCATGAGGTATGTAATGTTAGTTTGTCTTCAAATTCCTCTTAAGAAGAATGCCTTGGTGTTTTTGAAAATCACACAAAAGGAATAGGGTCCAAATTAATGTTAAAAATGGGCTATAAAGGAAAAGGGTTAGGCAAGCATGCACAAGGCATTGTTGAGCCTATTGTTGTTGAAGAGAGACCTAAATATTGTGGTCTTGGTTATGAAAGAATTAATGGAACAAATTCCAAGGTTGAGGAAACTAATGAAAAAGTTTCAAGCACAATTTTTGTTTCAAGTTCACCTCCTCAAGAAGGTTTTCAAGGTGAAAGTTCAAGAACTTTTGATGTAAGTTCAAACTCTTCAGCATGCAAGACTTGTATTCAAGATGAATGCAAATTTGTGAAGCAAAAAGGTTGTGACAGCCATGAGGACAAGAGCAGATTTAAGAGTCTTCAAAAGAGAGCTTGTGACTCTTCCGATTCACCTCCTCAAAGCGGCGATAAAGGTGAATGTTCAAGGTATAAATCTGCCTATAACTCAGTTGCTTTTGATTATATTAAGCATGTTAAATCTGCATGTAACAATGGAAAAAGACCATGTACATATTGTGGTTTGTATAACCATCATGTTTCAAAATGTTGGAAGAGAAAGTCCATTTTTAGGAAACTTTCCAAGCAAAGGCAACATGAAGAGAAAATGCAAAAGATTTGCAGTCATTGTCAGAAGAGGGGTCATCTCATTGACCAATGTTGGACATTGCATCCAACCTCTCATCCTCGGCACAAGAAGCATTTGGATGAAAAGATTGACAAGAATGGAAGAGGATATTCCATCATTGATGTGAGTCAAGATGATTCACAAGAAGACGACTTTCAGCAGAAGGATTCGCCCTTGAGTTGGCTTGGTAAGAAATGGTTAGATTTCTTGAGTAAGTAAGGCTTGCATTCTTTCTGTTTAGATGCACATTTCAGCCTTAGCTATTCACTTTTGTTGAAGTTTAACAAGTTGCAGCAGTTGTCATAAGTTGCAAAGATGCAAGTTGGCATGTGAATGCATTTACTTTTGTATGCATACTTGTGTTGTACCACCTCGTTCAAGAACATGTAAAAGAGGGGTATGCTGTCCATTTTATTACAGCCACATATACTTTTCATTTTCAGCTCTTTAGTACCCACATGCTTTGGGTTTGAGTACCTATGTTTCTACAGGAAGGAGAGTTGAAGAAGCTATGCACATGCATTGGTTTTGTGAGTGCATAATCAATGAACTTGATGATAGTTCATCATGATTGATTCATGTTTGTAACATGATTGTTTATCATGTTCTTCGACTTGTCATTTTGGAAGATTGACATATTTCACATGAGTCTCGACTTGTGTCAATTTTATCCTGGCGACTATGGTATGTCGTTCATGTTTTTCGACTTGTTTTAGTCGATGGTGTTGTTATCTTGAAAGTAATTTTTGAGTACATTGAGATGGAGGAAAAAACCATGTGCTTTGATGAAGCACAAGAGGTGACAGTTGCTTGAAGAGCAAAAAAACATTACTGTCATTATTTTTCAGTCTTGTATAATTCATTTTCAAGATTGATGGTTTTCTTGGCTTGTGACAAGATGTCGCAGGAAATTTTGTAGCCATTGGAGCGGATTGTTGACGTCAAAAGAGTTCACAGGAGGGACTTGATTCTCAGTGGGAAGGCTGGCACTCTTCCAAGTGCAGAGAGAACAGTGGGTCAGCAGCAACCAGAGAGCAGTGGTTGAGGGACATAGCCAGTTGCAGTGCAAGGCATGTCAAGGTACCCAGGTGATTGTCGAAAAGTCTTTTCAAGAATAATCAGTTGATAGAACTTGAAAGGAGAAGAGTATTGAAGCTCAGATTGATGATTATAAGCTTTTGTGGGTCCAAAAGCCTTTCAGTGGGAAGGCATGATCAGAATCTGGACCAGGGGTCTAAAATTTGCTCAACTTTCAAATTACTCGGAATGCGACAAAAATGGTGCCATTGTGTCTGTCTCGTTCTCCTGATTCCGGTGATATATTTAATTTCGCAAACGGAGTCCGTATGGAGAAGTTATCGCGATCTGTTCGCCGGGCCAAACAGGCAAAATTTTGATGCTGACTGGGAAGGCCGTACATCTGACGTGGCAGGTCGTACAGCTGACGTGGCAGCTGTATAGTGACATGGAAGGACCATACAGGACACGTGGCATCTCCTGGGCATGACACGTGTCATGCATTTTTGGCATTTTCGGCATATGGTTTGACCAATCTGGAAGTGACACGTGTCACCACTGAAAGGGTGACATGTGGCACATGCTGACGTCAGCATCCTGCGTGGCCTGGTGACGTGGTAGCTGAGTTGGCAGCGCTGATGTGGCGTTTTGTGGTTTGTTGGCAGTTGGACGAATTATAATTGGACACATGGCATAGTGTGGGCGAATGAAAAGGTGCCATGTGGCCCAATGAAGGGCTACCACGTGGCACCCGGTTATTAGCGTTTGGTTATTGTTTGGTTCGTAAAATTTTTTGTGGTCCCCGGGGTTCGACCCCGGGACCTCTCTCCACAGTATTGAACCTTAACAAATGTGGTCGAACCATTGGGCCATAGCTTCTACATTGAATTTGAAATGGTTTTAATATAATATGAATTTACATTTGTGTAAATTTGTTTGGGGGTCGGGCCAGGGCTTAGCCCCGGCCCGAGGTTCTATTGGTAATGCATATGACCTCTATCTGAAGGAGCACGCGGGAGTACATTTGTAAATGGGTCCAGCTTATTTGTTAGCGCGCGGTGTATTACAATTGTCACACGATTAAGTTATATGTCAACATGTGACCATGCATTCAAACAGCGCGCGGAGTAGTGGATAAAACCCACGGTTCCATGTGGTATTTCACATGACCATTTGTGTGTTGAGCGCGGGGTTTTACCATTTTATGCCACGGTTTATACACATAAACATGTGACCAAACCACTTTGAAAACAGCACAGGGGATTGTAATTTATACAGCCCACGGATTTGTATGTAGTAATGTGACCACGATATTGGCGCGTTATGAACGAAACATGGCGTGGGTTTTGGTATTACATGTTTTGCACGCGGTTTTTAAAACTACTCCAATGGTTGACATGGTTGTTAATGTGCCCGACACTTGGCGCTTGTCTTTTGGATTTTTTGAACCTAGCCCATTATGCGCGGGGGACGTGGCCATATGGTCCCCCCATGCGCCCAACACCTCCGAGCTTGGGGGCTTTGATCCCGTTAACCGTTTGAAAGATTGGCACCATTTGCGGGACGCGCATGGGTTCTGGTTTTTGTGACGGGAAATGCCCAGAAGCTAGGTTCACTTTCCCAGAGGTGCAATATGGCGAGCCTGTAACAGAGCTTGAAGGGGAAAAATGGCAGAAGGCATAACTTTTGAAGTTTTTGGTCAAATCAGGTGCCGTAAAAGCCCAACTAGGGGTTTTTGGAAATTATGAGTCCATTGAAACCATTTTCACAGGCATTTGAAGAGCCCATTTGCAGGTTTTTCACATTTGAATTTTGAGGAAGCTTCAGAAGCCTTAAAGGCCTCATTGTTTGAGGCATTGCTCAGATGAGCACATATCCATTTTCTGAGACTGAATAGTCATTTCTGACTGATTATTATGCTATGAAAATTTTGGGATAGGTTTCATATCCATTGGAGGACTTTTACAGGTAGTTTTGCCTCATTCAAGTTCAGGGAAGCTTGGAGGTCACATGTAGAAGAGGTCATTGTTGTATGAGCCATTGTCCATTTGCAGAGTTTTTACAGTCAAATTTGGGGTTTTTATGTATTCTGAATCCAATGGTACAGTATGTAAATCCATTGGAGTTGAGTAGTATCTTGTAAAGAGAATTTGACAAATTAATCCCAAAGAGCCAAGTCCATTGAACGAGGCTCAAGGAGACGTAGCCCAGAGAGGGGTGAACTCCTTTATCATCTTGTTGTTGTTGTGAGTTTTTTGTGTTATTTGATGCACTTTATATTGCTGTGTATTTGATTATAACACATATTTAAGCATTTCAAAAAACTTTCCTCACACATAAACATTGACAAGGACAAGCAAGAACCTAACACATAAATCCCTCTTGCACATTTTAACACATGAAGCAAGGTCCTGTTAAGATTTATTTTATGAGATAGAGGGTGCTTGCATAGCATAACAAGTCAGCCTTCTATTTTCAGATCACTATGGAAGCCATAGATGAGACCAATCTGTCGTGAAATAACCATGTAGCTGCTACGACCAGTCCCTGATTAAAAACTGACCATACACTTCTGGAATATCCACAACAATTATATCAATAACTTGATGAACCTTGGGGTTAGACAACAATCTTATAAGCACATTCTTTAGTTCTCCTATAACTTTAACATTGGTTTGATCAAGTTGTATGATTTTCAAGGTGGAGGGTTCAACTTCAGCGTTAATATTATGGAAAACAGACCATGGCATCACATTGGATGATGCTCCTTAGTCTACCATACAATTGTGCATGTTTCTATTAAAGATTTCGAAAGTTAACAAAAAAGGAGGTACATTTTTGCGAGTACTAAGGGTGGTAGTTTGTGGCTTTTTACTCGCAGTTTCTAAAGCTACTTTATCTACATTATTTACATTATTTACATTACCTATAGGAAGGCTTCCTTTATCTTGAGGATCAGGATTGTTTTTAGTGGAAGTCTTATGAGGAACTTTGTTCTGCACAACCTTGTTACCACTTGAATTACCATTTTTGCCATTCTCTGAGATATTCTGTAACATTTTTTGTAGCAGAAATGGAAATTTCAATAACTCATAAACATAAATGTTAGCTCTCAACTTTTTAAGATCTTCAAATACATCATAATCTAAGTTGGGGTTCAAATTACTCTGTTTAGTCTCAGCTGGTTTAGACTGCTTTGGAGGCGAAGTTGTAGTGTTTTCGGCAGAAGGTTTGTTTGTCGTCTTACTCCTGGTATTATAGGGGTGTACTGTCTTGAATTTGGCTTGAAAGATGTTATCTGAGAAGTGTCCAAAAATATTCAAAGAAGACTCCTCTTCTTGAACTGTCTCTTGTTCAACTACCTCCTCAGGAATATCAGGAGGCATCAAGTTATCTTGATCTTCTAGAATTGTTTGAAGGGTGCATTGCAGACTTTCTAGATTAAGGCCTTCGGTGGTTGGATTAGGTCGGTTGGTAGGAAAAGGCTTCTGGAACGGGGGCTTGTAAGGTCCTTTGCTCGAGGAAGCTTCTTCAGTCATCCTTTTTAATTCTATAACTTGATTTGACAGTTTTTGAACAACTTTAGTTAAGTTTTCTAAATCAGAGCTTTCAGGTTGTGTCTTACTTTGAGTAGGTCTGGGGAGGATTTCGATCTTCTTTTTGGAATAAGAACTAGTCTCTGATTCATTGCTAGTGGAGTCTTTAAGACTAAGTATGTCTTTTCCAATCTAGCTGGCCTCCTTAAAGGCCTCTAACAACGTGGCTTTCTTAGATCGTTTAACCCAAATAGCTATACTTTGATGCAAAGCTTTAGTGTAGTATGCTATTATGAGATTCTCGGCGGGCATGGAATCCGCAGGGATTCGGTTCTTAAGTTTTAAGAATCTTTGGTTGAAGTCTTTAAATTTTTCTTTTGGGTTCATTCTTAAGTTAGAAAGATCCATGACTAGGACTTCCGGAGGCTTACCGTCTCTGAACTTTTCCAAAAAGCATGACTCAAACTTTTCCCAAGACACAATGGTATGGGGTTGCTGGGCAAAGTACCATGTAGATGCATTGCCCTCAAAAGTATAGGGGAACAACCTACAAACTACGTCTTCATGCTCGACATTGTAGAGTCTTATGGCTAACATAAACTTTTTAATGTGATCTTCAGCGATCTGTTTAGAATCAGGGTCAAACTTGGGAAGCCATTTCTTTGGATGTTTAGGTAAGGGATGTTGAGCTCCAGGTACAGCTACCGCATCCTGGTCGAGCCAAGGCCTAGATGGGTTGTTCTGGTTTTCCATTGGTGTAGTGGGTGTGGAAGGTTGAGAAGGGGAACTGCCTTCATCAAAAGAATCTCCTCCAGAAGAAGAAGGAGATGATGGAGGTGGTGAGGGAGGTATTCCAGATACTCCTGCGGTAGGATTGAGGATTGGATCTGTAGGGTTCACAGTGAGGTTAGTGTCTCCTAATTGTTCTCTGATATCAGAGAAATCCAAAGGTTGGTCCCATGGACGGTTTGGTTGCCTCAAACGAGCTAAGGCACTATCTGTTTTTATGAGAGATTGGTGGACAATCTCTTGTATGTCACCACCTGTAGGATTTGGGGTTGTTGGCTCAACTATGATCTGTGGATCGTGGGTTGATGTGGTTTCTGTTTGAGGGGGAATGTTATCGTTCGAATGACTTCTTGACACTATCGGTGAGCGATTAGGTGGTGGAGGAGTCTTACGACCACCTCGTGCCATTAATTAAGTTCAGGCCCTCCTTCTAGTGCCATTTGTTGACGGTCAAAAATGACCGTCTGTCAACTGGGAGAGTGGAACCGGTCCGGGGTTGTATAAATAACCCAAGCCGTTTGGGATGAACCACCCTGACGGGTTTAGCGGCTTCGTTAGCTGATCTAAGGTCCTAAGAAAACAAAAAGAAAAACTACTCTAAAATAACTAATCTAACTAAAAATAATTATTAAAACAAACTAAACAAATCTAACTATTCTATATATACAATCTACTATCTAATAATATACTAGCTCTAAGAAATTAAATATCTAACCACTAACTGAAATAAATCTTATTCACAAAATGTACAATAATTACAATTTACAGATTTGAATAAAAACCTGAAAAACTCATTTGTATTCTATCCTAAGACAGCGAGAGCTATTGTTTTTTTATTTTTACAATTTTATGAAAAAGAAATAAAATAAACTATCAAAACTAAACAACTAAGATACTAACTCTAACTACAAATCTAAACTACACATATATCTAACTAAACTACTTAAATTATACTAACAAATTAACTACCAAATAAATAACAAACTGACCTGAAGAAACGCTCCATGTTTGTCCTATATGTAATGATTGTCTTAGCTGATCGGAGGGAGGAAACCCACACCGGATTCTCCACGAAATTCTCGTAAATGAAAAGTTGTAGTGCTCTTTAAATATGATTACAGGACAAACAAGACATAAAAATTTACAACAACCTTATGATTTATAAATCTTCACAGTTAGATAAATTTGTATGCAAAGATCTATACAAAATGATTCAAACAAAGTGATTGTTGTACTTTGAATAATAATGAAAGAGATCAGATATGGATAGCATATTAATCAAATTACATCATCCTGCAATAGATTATGATAGCTAAAGTAGTCTATAATCAACTGCAAACTGATATACATAAAACTTGAAACAAAAGTTTGATATATTGAAAGCGAAAGCTATTACAAGACATCAACTCTCGTCTCAGTTTGTATCAGAAATCCATAACCTGGTTCTGCCACAAGTGAGGATGATTCTTATTAAAAAAATAATAAGTATTTAAAGACCTCCCACAGGGTAAAACATCCCTATGGAAGTTATCAAAACTGTTTACAAAAATATGGGGAAATATCCCAAGTTTCTATCTCTAACTCAAACTAACAACTTAAAAATAAAACTATATCACACAAATATCTCCTATACTGCCACAGCATGCCCAATACAATTCGAATGTACCTGAAAGAGGACAAAAATGGACAAGTTAAGAGGATATTTTGCTGATGAAATTGATAAAAATCTAATTCTAAAGACTAGCTATAGAATCTTGCGATTCTGTAGCTGGTCTAAATCAAACACAGAATCGTATTAAAATTAATTCAAATTTTAAAGAATTAAATTCAAACTATCAAACAAGTATCTAATTTCTATTTGAAAGACAAACAAATCATTCAAATCGAATTTGTTATACTAATTTGAGATCAAACAAGACTAAGATCAATCGAATGATTACAGAGATGCATGTACTCTGTTCCATATGTTATCACCAATTCGGGTATACATAATCATATTGGATAACCAACAACAATGAAATCGATTCATGGACCAATTGAAATCAACACAAAAGATTGCTTCAGCTATCCACAAGATCACTTCGAATCCAAACCAAATTAACAGGATCATTTCCTCAAATTGATCATACTATATTAAACATAACAAACGATCCATGCTATTAGCGAATCAAATCAAAACTGGTATGTAAATTATCACAAACGAAATCATAATGGAATTAATCAGTTGATAACAGGGTCTATGGGACTCATCCAATCATTTGTTATTGTCAATTGGTGGCAGACAAAATCGATTGACTTTCAACGAAATCATTACTTGAATTCATTTCAAAACGAACTATTAACCGAATTTTCTCATACAGATTCAACAGAGATAACATATGTCGATCTGTGTTTAACAAACTTGTTTTGAAAATTAAAATCAACAGAGCAGCATCAAGTCTATTTTCTATACGAATCCAACTCATAAAAAAAAAATCGTGCTAACTGAAAATACGCAGCAATCCAATCAAAACAAAAGCGAATCAAACAGTTTGAGTTTGACATAGTCGTTATGAATCAGCACAGTTCCATGATTTTGGCGAAGAGATATTTTGCACAGGTCAAATATAATCCAAATCCAAATGAAAATGTTGACAAAATAGAGTCGTTTTTCCAATTTAATAGACTACATCATATTTATCAAGCCAATTCAATCCTATGAAATCGTTTCACAAATCAAATCACAAGAACTAAATCAGAGTCATTGATATCCAATGACAGCAATATCATATTAAATCAAAACAGAACCGTGTTCTAATTTTAGCGTAAAAACCTCATGTTCAGGTCAGATACAAAAAAAATCCAAGCGAAAGCAAAAACCATTGATTTCGTTAACTTAAACCAACAGACAAATGAATCAAACCCAGTGAAAAACCAATCAATTGCTAAACTAGGCATGACCAAATCGTGTAACCAAATCATAACTTCATTTAATTTTAGCGAAACGAAAACAATGTACAGGATCCACAACATAACCGTTTTTGATATGGCTATGACAGAGTCATTTTGAACAATGGACAGAGCTATTTGAAAACCAAACTCAATTCATTATATTAATCCTAGCAATTCATAGAATGTAATTGATATCGAAATTCATACCTGGATAATGAGCAGACAACTTGTTCATAACAGTTTGGAATTGACGAAGGCTGTAGCCGATTCGACATTCCTAAATACGATGGAACTAGTGGTTTTATGCTTCTTGTCATTAGCTTGAAGCTTGTCCCTTTCTCTTGATAGTGCTATAACTTGGTTTTCCAGTGATTTGATTTTCGACTGTAACAAGGGAACGTCGGCATAGTAGTGTTCAAGCCACATATTACATTGAACACAGGCTGTTTGATCAGGCTTCGAAACGACAGTAGAAGGTTTGTTCATATCACCGAGGGTTTCATTAGGTAGCTTGATCCCTGGGTAGCTAGGATTATTCTTCAAGCATGGGGGAAAATTAGAAACAAAGTCACAGGGTGGCTCGGAGCACAATCCATGGGAATAAGGGTATTCACTAGCTAGGAAGCGCTCGACATCAAAGTATGAGTCTTCACTGAGGACTATGGGCTTTTGATCAACATTAGGTTTAGGTTTATTCCTAGCAAGTGTTGATATAAGTCGAGCATTCTTTTTACCTTTGCCGTCAATAGTAGGGTTACCTTTGACCTTCTTGCTCACAGGATTTTTTACAGCCTCAACCTTGTATGTTATAATGTCGGGTAGGTCGATATCAGGGCTAACCGAGGGTTTGGGGGAGGGTAGAAGGGTATGAAAAGGCACGGGTGGCCCGAACTTAGTTTCACTAACCACAAACTTATCGATTTGGACAGACTCTGAATCAACAAAACCATTCCGAGAGAGAAAAGCTTGTCAATTATCACCATGGAGGTTTAAATGATGAATGACAATGAGTCTGATCAGGCCATGGTGAAACAAGCTACTATCAACGTTCTCTCGTTTAAACCTCTTAGCCATTTTGTAAAGACTACACTGGAAATAAAATGGCATGTTCAATGGATAACCCATGAAATTCATTAATAGTCGAAGGTGATAAAGAAAATCCAATCCATACCGACCCTCACAGGTCACGAATTGTTTAACCACTATCAAAAGATCATGCCACCTTGGTTTAAGCGTGGAAATAGGCATACCTCTTTCATAGGATGTGACCTTTCATGAGACGAACAGTAACGGCCATGGCACCTCATCAACTTTAGAGTTTTTAAACCATCGCTGGCCCGTGGCTGCTAATCCTGTGGCAGAGTTGATGAAATATTCACTGATTTCAAGCTGAATGTCACCTATTTTGGCCCTACAACCATCAAAGGTAAGGGAGAACTGTTGTGCAACAAACAAATTGAAACCCTCGAACCTCTGAAAAAACGTGAGCCAACCATTATCTTGTAAATCTTTTTGGACGTTATCGAACAGTAGCCGGGCTTGACTACCGTTCAGCTCAATTCGCACCACCGGTGCCATAGAGAGGAGCACACGGTGGTCGATGTGAGTGAGCCAGGGTTTAAATCATAGCATACGCAAGAGAAGAATGCTAACAATCTTGCCTAAAACTGGTAAGGTGAAACAGAGATAAGGGTAAGCATTAATGACATATCGTGCGAAGGTGGTGGAGCTATTTCTGCCATGCAGAATAGTCATTACCATGGTACAACCGCCGGTGCTTTCAACTATTCAAATCACAACGCATATGTGTTACAATTTTGCCACTTTAATCAATCAATTGAAACCTTTGGTAAGAGGATAAACCATTCATGAGATCAAAAGTTATGCCATAGTTTTAAAACCAAACACACAAATCGAAACCAATACCAAGGGTTTGACTATGTGACATGCGTTGTATAGAACAATTCATACCAAGATTTTAATCATAACACCAATGTATTTTATGAAACCAATGATCAAGTTGATCAATCAAAGAACATGTAAATCCAATCACCAATGTATCACAAACTCAATCACTCGTGAAACAAAACTACATAATCAATCAAAGAGTGTTCCAATGAGTACATATCAAAAAGGTTTTGCCAACTGTATAATGATAAGTAAAATGTAAATGCAATGGGCATATCGACAAAAATGATAACGACAATTCAATAATGATTTTAATGTGACTTCGAAAGACCAAGTTTTTGTTGGTTGTGGAGCTTGATTATCTTCCTGATGCAGAGGTCCTTGCTTTCAGCCGTGTCTATACCCCATGAAGTATTTACACCCCAGAAATATGTACACTCTTCCACGCGGGGGAGTGCAGAGGGGGGGTACCCCCTCTGCGGGGTCCGGGGGG
>JASDQU010689513.1:21739-38598 GCA_032191745.1 Picea mariana | reverse complement strand
AATCAGAGGAATCTTTAATAAAGGAGAAAGTTTTACGAATGAAGCACTGAATTTTTTCAGCAAGAAAGCATGCAAGAGCGTGAGTGGGTGCACCTATAAAACTTACTATTGGTATGAAGGGGATGTATTCTTTATGAATTTTAGGTTTCCATAGATATTAGGGTTTTAAGGTTATGAGAAATAATATGTTTTTGAATGTTATGTTCCAAGGAAGAATATTTGATGGATTTGGTAACCAGGCTAGTTATATAAGGGTGAAGAAAGAAGGTATTGAATTTTAGATTCATAGTTAGAGGTATTTATAGTGACCATATCATTACCTTTATTAGATTTTAAGATAATGATATTGGGGTTATCATTAATGCGACGAATGGACTGAAATTCTTCTTCAATTAGGTTCGTTTTAGAAGGTTCAGAAAGATGAAGGATTCTTCCACACCCCTGCCTAATTTCTTCAACTTAATGTGTGGGAAGATGATGCGTTACGGATTCAATAGAGAAAATAATATCTTCAATGGGGATACAATGAGGGATAGGGGTGAAGTTAAAACCTTTTCCAAGAAGATGGAGGGGAGGGTTGAGATCAATAGATGATAAATTTCTGACCATGGCTGGATAGTTAATGGAAGAAGGTAGAGAGCGTTTTTGGGGTTGAAGAAGAATGTTGATTGATTTGGTGTCAAGGTTATCAAGATAGGGCTTAGGGTTCAGAAGGCTATTAATATAGTAAAATTTTTAGATATTAAAGAATTAGAACTACTAATATCTTTAGATATTAAAGAACTATTATTATAAATTGGATTAGGAGTAGTGTTAATATTAGGATTAGAATTTAAATTAGAGTTATTATTAGATAACAAAGGCATATGAAGTTTTTGAAGCGAATTAGATTTAATAAGCATATTAGAATTTAGAGAAGAATTTGAAACCAAAGCTAAATCATAATGAATAAGGGTTTGGTTAGGGTTTCTTGTTGATTCTTGCATATTAATACCAAGAACATTAACCAGTATAGGAAGCGGTGCACAATTGGTACCAAAATGATTGTTCAACGGATTAGAATTCTAGGTGATTGACATGGTAGTTGTAGCATATTAGAATTTAGAGACAAATTTTAAATCAAAGCTAAATCATAATGAATAAGGGTTTGGTTAGGGTTTCTTGTCAATTATTGCATATTAATACCAAGAACATTAACCATTATAGGAAACAGTGCACAATTGGTACCAAAATGATTTGTCAACTGACTAGACTTGTAGGTAATCGACATGGTAGTTGCAGTTGAAGGGGTATGATTTGTGGAGGAAGACGAACCATAAGATATAGCTACAAGGGTTTGTTCAAGATATAAAGAGGAAGAGTAAGAAATTCTTGAGGGAAGAGGAAAATGAGAGGTTGGATGAAGTGAGGGCATGCAGGTTGAAATAGGTTTTATGTATAAAACCAATTCAGATGTCATGGTAGAAAATTTGGAATGTAAAAGCATGGGTGAAGTATTGGTGGACAACATAGGGTGGATGTGAGTCACTGGGGAACTAACGAGGAGCCTGCAATTTGGAATTGAGCAAAAATAGGTAATACAAGATTTGATTGGTATGGTGGAGAAGACAAAAACATATTTTGACAAATCGAGGAGATAAGAGAGGATTCAATGTTATAATGGTTCAAGGTTGGAAGATGAAATCACTAAGGGTGAGAAGAATATTGATTAGTAAATAAATTGTTAAATTTGCAAATCTAATTAGCAGAGGTTTATTTAGAAACATTGGAAACTACACTAAAAGACCTATGGTTGATATTAAACCAAGCATCAAAGAAAATCAATGATGAGAGTTTAATATGGAGATTAAATGCCTTGTGAGATAAGAAGATGAGTTATGACCAAGTAAAGTGGATTTCCACAAGAAGAATAGCATTTTTAGCCCTAGTAAAAATGTGACTGAGATAAATTCTTCAGTGATGTTGGTGAATTCATGTGAATGGAGGAAGCTTAAGAGAGTCTCATCATCGCTTCAATAATGTAAGATCAACAACTATTTTCATCATTTTAATTCAAATATTTTCAAAAATATAGGTCTCTTTGAGATAGTCCTCTCCATAGAGGTTTAGAATTCGAGTGTGTAGGTTTTCACAGTTAGTCGTAATGCTTCTTGAACTTTCTGGATACAAATTGTGTAGCTAGTTTTGAAATGTCCAATGCTTTGAGTGGAAAAAACACCCATCACTAGGGAAACATTGTAATACCCCTAGGTCGAACCCTAGTTGTAAATGTACATATAGGCTAGTGAGATAGGATATTTTAGGTCAGAGTGCCTTTGTATACATGTTTTGAGGCCAGAGTGTCTGTGTGGTTATTAGGCTAGAGAGCCTAGTTGCTACAAGGCCACTGAGGCTATCATTCTAATATGTTATCACACTTAGACTATTTATAAAAATACATTTTTGTTGCATACCAACCAGAAAAAAAGAGTATGGGAGGATAGAACTCCACTAGAGGGAAGGGGGGATAAGAGTCTAGGAAGAGGGGCTAAGCCAAGGGAACAATATGATATATACTATTCATAAAGTATATGGTATATTTTATCCTAAGTTTCTAAAAGTGGGGAACGTATCACCAAGTGGGGACAAGGTAGTTCCCAACATGACAAGTGTCAAGTTGGGAACATGTATACATAAATTGGGGAATTAATGTATTTTCCATCATTCTCTAATCATTCTCATCTCTCTCACACTCACTCTTTCCATCCATTAGCCATACTTGTAACTTGGGAAGCTTGGATATTATTGTAACAAAACATTCCCTGGTAATTGAACTGAAGAAGCAGGTTGTCAGGCTTGTGTGCAATCTGAAGAAGTAGGTCGTCAATCTTGTGTGCAGTCTGAAGAAGTAGGTTGTCATGCCTATCAACATTCTCTATGGGTGAGAGAATTACTGGTAATTTCCTTCCCTATTTGCTAGTTTGTAGCTACAAATATCTGAGACTTCATCTCTGGCCTGTTGCTGGAGCCTGAAAGGGAAGTGGGACAGTCGAAGGACTGTTGAACAGAGAAGTAGTACACTTACTGGAGTGGTATATGTTGTGGAGAATGAGAGGATGTAAGCTGGAAAAGGTTGTTGGACTTGGCACCTTGGCCTGAGAATTTTTTTGTTGTTTGTTAGACCTTATTCTAGCTTAGGAAGCCTTTACCTTGGTAAAGTTTCTAGCCTCAGCTCAAGGGTGACTTGTTGTTGAGAGTTTATCAACAACATAGTCTATGGATGGAAGGAACGTCTGAGGTCTGCAGCCAATCAATGTTTTTACAAAAGATAACTGTTATTTTTATGTATTTATTTTCCAATTATTGTGTATATGTTTATATAATTTTTGTATGCTTTATTGTACATGTTTATGTATCAGCTTATGCTATTTGCATTGCATATTTGTTACATATGTAGATCATGTTTGTTAATTAATGGTATCAGAAAGGAAAACATTTTTTTGGCATGGCCCAACTTGGGGTTGGGGATGTTACATTGTGGTATCAGAGCTCCAGTTTCAACACTAGACTCGCAAGGGCCAAAGATAGAGCACAAAAGTGAAATTTGCAAAGTATGCATGCAAACTGTTTGAAAAAATGTCATAACGAGATGTCTATGACATGTTTGAAGAAATTATTGTAATGAGATTGGGGAAAATTCACGAGTGATTTCAGGAAATTTGTCCAAGGATTAGAAATCCATAAATTTTTATCACATTCTGAAAAAAAATTGGGTATGTAGATGGCTGAATTCCAAAAATTACAGTACATCCATAGTGGAATTGGTGCAAATTCTTCAATTCATGAACAAAATTGAGAGAAATTAGCACTCATAATTGTCAATCAGTCACGCGTGGATGTAATGGGATGTATATAGGGTCGAATTGGCTGTAACAAAGATAATTACAGAGTTTCAATGGTGTCCTGAGGAAGAAATATGAATTGGGGCGAAATTGGGAAAAAATCCAATTTCTATATTTAAATTCGTGGGGAATTCAACATGGGAGAGTCGAATTTCATGTACATAAGTTGAATTGATGCTTTTAGAGCTTAAATTGGTCGTAGAGAGATCAATTTCATAGCTCCCATGGCGATTTGTGTGGACTTACAAAATTACGCATTTTGGGGCAGTTTTTTTTAAATTCATAAATTTGGCAAAATTGGAAAAATGTGGGTTTTTTTTCGTACAATGACGTCAACGATGACATGGAGCCATGTTTCAATTGATAAGATAGGGTTGATGTGGACTTCCATAGTGGCATGTCCATGATGGCATGCCACAAGGGACAAAGTTGTAGGAGTGGCAGGTAGCAGGTGACATGGAGCCGTGGTGGATGGGGCACCTGCCTAACCTGAAGAACAATGATTTAGGACCTGCAGAACCTTGATTTCGGGGGGGGGTCCCCTAGAAGTTTTGGAAACCACCAATGAGGGGAGAAATAAATGTGATACCACCACATCATCGAGCCAAAAAAACTAGTGGGATCCATTTCATACCCCCCCTCCTTTGTTAACAATAGGCATGTCGAGGGGGGACGTCGTCCCAACCATTGATCGATTGTTGATCATCCCAACCCTCCACATTTTTACTGGAGTGTCAAGCAGGTTCACACGTCGAGTAAACAGGTGTGGTATGGGGTCTACCCATCCCCGCGATCAGTAAAATGGGTGTCACATGGACAACAAAGGACTGTGGGGCCCAAAAAATAAAGTAATGTGCACCCAGTGGAGGAAAGAAAGGTAAAGTTAAAGAAGAAGTAAGTAAGAGAAGGAGACAAGGGATGACGAGGTAGGTCCAGCATGGCCAAAGGGATGACATGGAATCATCCTGGGGTGCTAGGTGGACCCTGAATTCCATGTCAACATCCTAGTCTACAAAATTCAGCTAAAAATCTCAGAAATAGTAAAAAATTGATGGAAAATTATAGTGATTTATAGGTCATCATTTTGCAGACCATTTTTGAAGCACTAAAATTTTTTTTTAGAAGATCAAATTTGTAAGAAACAGTGTGTCCTTCCGGGACAGAGCATAGTTTATACTTCTAAAATTAAAGAGCTCGGAGATAGATTTTTACAAGCTAAGTTTTTTTGCAAAATGGATCCTATATGAGGAAGTTACAGGCTAAACAATGTAAGGTAATTTTGGGGTACCAGTTCACTTCAGAGGCCATAACTTCCTGCTCAGAAGTCAGATTGGGGCACATGAAAAGTCTATGGAAATATATTGAGCCATAGAAGAAAAATATAGAGCTAGATTCAGAATTTGGGCACCTAAAAGGGCATAGGAGGGGGTATAACAATCCTGTAGCATTCATTGTTAAAAAGGTAAATGAGCCTTGAAACTTCAATATGTTGTAACTAGCAGCCTGGAGCTTGGATGAAGGTGAAACTTGGTTCGACTATTCAAAATATGGTCACAAAGGAACCCAAATGAGCTTCAATCAAACCCCCAAAGGAGAAGTGAACGGATGCATGGGTATATCCAAAATTGAACTTGGTTGATAAGTGTGCAGAAGGGCAATAATTGGTTAATGACCAAATGACTATAACTTTACTCTCAAGACTCAAAAATGAGCAAGAAAATAGTCATTGGAAAGGTCTTGGATAAAGGAATCCATGTACTCACCCAAAAATGTGAATTGGGCTATAGAATTCACAAGAAAACATAAAGAATATTTTTGGTTTATTTAAAGGGAAGAATGGTGCATAAATTGATAGATTTGTTGAATTATTATGGTTTAACAAATCTTATTGAATGCAAATTTTGTAGATTTAAGTGAACAAAAAAGAACAAAAAAAGGATTTAGAGAGAGACTAGAAAAATGGAAGATGCACAGAGAACCTACAACCATGAATATGAAGTTAGGGGGTTGTCTGTCAATATGGGTAAAGCATGGACAAAATCAAATGGGAATGGAGAAGGCAAAGATGAAAGAATGAATTTGGTGGAGACTATAAAGGATCTACAAAGAGATGTGTTGAGTTATAAATATGATAATGAGAGTCTTATGAAATCCAAAGAGCAGCAACATGGCATCAACATTAGGTTGTTGCAGAGTTTGGATAAAATAGAGAAGAAAGTGGATAAGGAGACAAAATCAAGCAATTCAATGATTCATAGATATCATGCCAAAAGGGGATACTATAAGTGTTGGTAGACATCATCATCACTCACCAAGACACTCGGTTAGAAGGGAATATAGTAGTTCAAGTCCATCTCTTGTCAGAAATCATAATAGAAGGTATGGGGTAGATGAACTACAAGGAGAAATGAATAAGATAAAACCCCCTACCTGTGATGGTGGTCACAAGAAAGATGAGGATGAAAAGACTTGGTTGTTGGGGATGAGGAAATATTTTCAGTTGCATAATTATCCCTCGCAAGCAGAAGGTAGAATTGGAATTTACCAACTGAAGGGAAAAGTATCAATGTGCTGGGATCAACTCATGCAAGTACATCACATTGATGAGAATAAGATCACTTTGAGGTAGTTTAAAAAGTATTCTTAGAAGAAATACTTGACCAAGTGTTATTATGATAGGAAGATGGAGTTCTTTGAACTCAAGTTTGGGAGTATGACTGTGGATGAATATGAAAGGATATTTTTTAGAGATGTTGAAGTATGTTGTTCAAAGGTTTCTGAGTGGGATAACTTCAATATTCAGTGATAATATACAATATGATGATCCCAAGACATTAGATGAAGCAATAAGGAGAGCTAAGTTCCTCTATAATCAGCATTGAAGAAGATAAAATTTCCAAAAGGCTTGGGAAGACAAGAAGAAAGGTAATATGGAGCAGAGAAAGAAGGGGCACACGCCACCATTCTTTAGAAATAATTATCAGGGCTAGCCAACTCCAAATGATCCCAGAATGATAGAAACTTTGGGGAAAAGAACAAGGAAGCAACCTATTAAATGTTGGGGTTGTGAGGGAGATCACATGTACAGATATTTCTCTCATAGAGGTGAAATATAAAATACTATTCACAATGTACAATGGATTGATATAGTTGAGAACATGGGAAGAATCATGTCAAGTATCTATGCATCCCTGGACAACAAGTAAGATGAATTTCAATCTCACATGATTGAAGTGGAAGTAATAATAATGATCACTCTGTTGCTATTTTAATTGACTTGGGAGCTAGTCAAATCATACAGATCCTAAGTTGGTGGAAAGATTTCATTTGCCAAGAAGCAATCTTGGGAAATCTTGGTTGGTTTAGTTATCTACGGGAGCTAAGAGAAAAAATAATGAGTTGGTTAAGGAATGTCCAATGGACATGAATGGACTGAGCACAAAGGCAGATTTTAATATCATATGTTTGGGTTCATACGATTTCCTAATTGGTGTGGATTGGTTGTACAAACATCATGATGTCCTAGATTGTTATAATAAGGAATTTACTTGTTTGGATGAAGAAGGGAACTTGAGAATGGTTCAAGGTATTCCAAGGGAAGTAACTATCAAAGAAATTCCAGCCTTGCAACTGGAAAAAAACTTTAGGAAAGGATGCCAAATTTATGCAACTCGTGTGGAAGAGGCACCTAAGGATAAAGTGACAAATATTAAAGTCTATTTTATCCTAAAAGAATTTGAGGATGTACTTAGAGAGATATCAGGGTTACCACCAAAGAGAGATATTGATTTCTCTATTAATTTGATTCCTAGAGTAGCCTCAATGTCCAAGAATCATTATAGGATGAGCACGCCAGAGTTGAAGGAATTGAAAATGCAACTTGAAGATATTTTGAAGAAGGGGTATATACACCCAAGTGTGTCCCCTTGGGGTGCCCCAGTATTATTTTTGAAAAATAAGGATGAAACCTTGATATTATGCATTGACTTGAAGAAGTTGAATAAGGTGACTTTGAAGAACAAGTATCCTTTGCCAATGATAGATGATGTTTTTTATCAGTTGAAAGATGCAAAGATATTCTCCAAGATCGACTTCAGGTCAGTCTATCATCAGGTGAGAATTAAATAAGAATATATCAACAAGACAATGTTTAGAACAAGTTATGACCATTATGAGTTTACAGTGGTACCATTTGTTTTTTCAAATGCACCAATTGTCTTCATGTGTTTAATGAATGGTATTTCTAGAAATTACTTGGATAAGTTTGTCATTGTCTTTTTGGATGGCATACTTATCTACTCTAAGTCTAAAGAAGAGCATTAGAAGCACTTGAATATGGTGCTACAAGTATTGAGGGAGCATCAATTGTATGCCAAGCTAAGCAAGTGCTCATTTTATCAGAAGAAGATACATTATTTGGGCCATATCATTTCAGAAGAAGGAATAACAAAGGATCCTGAGAAAATAAAATCCATTGAAGGATGGCCAATACCAAAGAATGTTTCAGAGGTGATATCTTTCATGGGAATTGCAAGGTATTATAGAATATTTATTGAAGGTTTCTCAAAGATTGCACACCCATTCACTTATTTTCAAAAGAAGGGTGTGAAATTTGAATGGACCTCTGATTGTGAAAGAAGTTTCCAACACTTGTGTAACTTACTTACAAGTGCACCAATATTGAGGATTACTAATCCTAATGAATATTTCATTATGTGCATTGATGCTTGCAAGGAAGGGATTGGAGGGGTCCCTAGTCAAAATGGGCATGTGATATGCTATGAGTCAAGGAAGTTGAAAGAGAATGAGAGACACTATGCCACTCATGTTTTGGAAATGGAAGCCATAGTTCATGCCTTAAATATGTGGAGGCACTATCTCATGGGAAGAATATTTGAGCTGAGGGCAAACTATAGTGGTTTGAAATATTTGTTTGGGAAACCAACTTTGAATTCCATAAAAACTAGATGGTTCAAATTCCTTAGTTAGTATGACTTTGATATAAAGCATATCAAAGGAAAGGAGAACAAGATGGTTGATGCACTTAGTAGGAGGGTGCATGAGATGCATGCTACAACCATTAGCATGTGCAAATCTGATTTGAAAGACAAAATTTTTGAAGCTGCAAAATCAGATCAACATTATATGGAGACAAAGGAAAAATTACAGCAAGGTAATTTGTAGCAGAAAATTGAAAATTATGAGCTAAAGGAGGATGGAATCCTCATGTACAGGGGTAGATATTATGTGTCTAATTCTTAGGATATGAAAAATATAGTGCTAAGAGAAATGCATAATGTGCCTTATGTTGGGCACCCAGGGTACTAGAAAAAAATTGCAGTTGTAAAGAGCCAATATTTTTGGCCAGGTATGAAGAAAGAGGTGGCTAAATATATCGCTAGATGTATAGAATGTTAGAAGGTCAAGCTGGAGCACAAACACCCAACTATTTTGCTACAACCATTTCCCATTCTGGAATGGAAATGGGAAGTGGTGACAATTAATTTCATCACCAAGCTGCCCAAAACCATGAAGCAACATGATTCCATCATGGTGCTGGTGGATAAGCTCACTAAAGTTGCTCATTTCATTCCAATGAAGCTAACTCATAAGGAAACTCACATTGCATATATTTATATGAGGTAAATTGCTAGGCTTCATGGTGTGCCTAAGGAAATTGTTTCTAATAGAGATCCCAAATTTACATCAAATTTTTGGAAAGGATTATTTAAAGGATTTGGGAAAAATATGAACTTTAGCATAGCATATCATCTAGAATCAGATGGACAAATGGAGAGGGTCAATCAGGGTATTGAGGATATGTTGAGGATGTATGTGATGGATAAACCATTAAAATTAGAAGATTATCTACTTCTAGTTGAGTTTGTTTATAATAATGGGTATCATACATCTTTAAAGATGAACACATTTGAAGTATTATATGGTAGAAAGTACAACACACTAGTGAGTTGGGACAACTAAGAAGAAAGAGGAGTGGTTAGGCTAGAATTTCTCAGGGAAATGGAAGAATAGATGGTGAAAATAAAGTAGAATTTAAAGGATGCTCAAGACAGACAGAAAAATTATGCAGATAAGGGAAGAACTCACAGAGAGTTTAAAGTGGGTGACCATGTGTTCTTAAAACTGAAGGCCAAGAGAAGTTCCCTAAAGTTGGGGAACTGTTCTAAATTGGTAGCAAGATATAGTCGACCCTTTGAAATCTTGGAGAGGATTGGTCATGTTGCATACACACTTGCACTACCTGCATCCATGCGCATTCATAATGTATTCCATGTGTCTTTACTTAAAAAGTATGTACTTGATGCTAATCATGTAATTGATTGGAATGTGATCCAGGTGGAGACAGAATGAGACTTTTGAGTTCATCCAGTGTGCATATTGGATCAGAAGGTATCACCAAGTGGGGACAAGGTAGTTTCCAACATGAAAAATATCAAGTTGGGAAGATGCATACATAAAGTGGGGAATTAGTGTATTTTCCATAATTCTATAATCATTCTCATCTCTTTCACATTCATGCTTTCCATCCATCATCCATACCTGTAACTTGTGAAGCTTGGAGATGATTGTAACTAGAAATTCCTTGGTAATTAAACTGAAGAAGCAGGTTGTCAGACTTGTGTGTAGTTTAAACTGAAGGCCTATGTGTGATTTTCCACAAGAGCAAGAAATTTGATAAAATCCTAGGCCAAGCATAGGGTCATGTTTATCCTTAGTAGTTCTAAATAATTGTTTATGGGTTTTACAAGGTTTGAAGAGGGTTTTGATATTCTTTTTGTCCAATTTTCTTGAAATATGATAAGCAGTGCCTTGAATGTAGGTAAGAGAGATGGGAGCTAGGGGTGGGGAAGAGGAGGAAGAGTTCTTTTATTTGGGATTATGATCTGAGTGGTAGGATTTATTGATTTGAGAGATAGAGTAACAGTTGTCCATAAGAGCCTTTGTTAGGTGTGAATTTTCTTTCTCAAGGAATTGAGGAGTATATATTAGGATGACTCGAGTAACCTGAGTTTTTAGAACGACTTTTTTTTGGGCTAGATGATTATGGGATTAAGCATGAAGGTATACGTCAGTATGAGTCTTTTTCCTATAAACTTGGTGGGTAAATCAGGAAGATGAGAGATAAGAACATCCAAAAAGGGAAGATAATTATCCTTTTTCATTGCCATAGTAAATTGAATATGGGGGAAAATGCTATTAAGATAGTTAAAGAAAGAGATCAAGGAGGGATGGCCATGAGGTCAAACAGTGAATTTGTCATCAACAAATTGAAACCAACAATTGGGTTTGAGTCTTCTATTCTTTAATCCTTTATTTTATCTCACATCTCTTGTCTCCATTATAAAATGATTATTCACATTGAAATTTCCCCCTTTTTAAAGCAACTACTATTTTTTCAATCTTAGCATTTATTTATAACAACTATTTATTATTTTATCATTTATCCACATTGTATTCTTCTCCTTTTCTTCAACAATTATCTCTTAACTTTTTTCCTTTAAATATTTACCTTAGAACTCTTTTCTAATATCTTAGCTTCATTTGTCCTTGATGATGGGTGGAGTGTCCACTCAAAACATTAAGAATTTTAAAACTAGCTACACAATTTATATCCAAAAAGTTCAAGCAACGTAACAATTAATATTTAATGAAAATCACATATTTCTTACCATTAAGAAAAAAAGAAAATAACAAATTATTTTGCCAATAATTCAAAGTGGTGACAATAATTTAAATTGGTCGATCACTCCCAAAAAAAAATTCAAAAATATAAAAATTAACATTTTTGACCACTTGAAAAAGAATTCAAAAATCTAAAAATTATTATAATTTAAAATCAAACTATGTAACATAATTTTTCAATAACAACAATTCCTATAAATTAATATTTTAATTTAAAATCAAACATATATGTAACAAAAGTTTTCAATAATAACAATTTTTTACAATTAAGTGTAAAAGAAAATGATAAATTCTTTCTTCAGTTATGGAAAATTTTAGAAATTAAATTTGGTTCAGGGGTTAATTTTCCATGTTTTATAAAAAAAAAATTCATTAATTTCTGTTTTTTCTAAAAATGATTCGCCCAAATTCTATAGGATAAAATCATTTTCCATTTTAAAAAATCCAAAATTTTATAAAGACTATATAAAATTCTTAGAAATTTGAATATTTTTAAAAAATATGACCAAACATTTTACAATTTGCATATTAAAAACTAATAAGATTTATCAAAGTTTTTACACTTTAACCTCCAAAAATTTCTAATAAAATTTACCAAAAACTATATATTAAATTACAATGGTGATTGGTTTGTGGATAAAGATATTGTGAACCATGGCAGAGGCTACAAGCTACAACTCAAGTTGTGGGCCATGGCATAAGCTAGAGGCTATAACAAAGATGTCTTTATGGGTTATGGGCCATTTACCTAGTAGGTATACATAGCAAAGATGTCTTTATGGGTTATGGGCCATTGACGTAGTAGGTATACAGTCTATCTCACAATGGTAATGGAGGTTCAAGTTTACATTGAACAAGGAGTCGGCATCAAGCAATTGTAGGGTAAGGGTTCCAGTTAGCATGGTCCAGGGTTGGCAACAATGGAGAGAGGGTCCACCGCGTGAGAAATGGAGGTAAGTAGGTTGAGTGAGGAGTGAACAAAAAAATGGGAAGAAGATTTTAAGTCAATGGTTTTAGGGTTAGTATAATTTTTTATTTTTTTTTTAAAAAGAAAAAATGAAAAAAATAAAAATAAAAAACACAAATTTGCCTTCAACTTCTTCTTTAGGTTCAAATTCAACTTGAGGTTCGGCCATGTGATTTAACTAATCGAACTTGAGATTTTTTTAGGTTAAGAGAATGTCAAACACAAATTTGCCAAAAACTTCTTCGTTAGGTTCAAATTCAACTTGAGGTTCGGCCAGGTGGTTTAATTAATCGAGCTTAGATTTTTTTAGGTTCGCATAATTTTAAACCTTAATATTGAAGTTTAGTGAACTTTGCGACCTAGGTTTCAGCCCATGAAAATTAAAAAATACTTAGAAATTTTTTTTATGTTAATTTTTTAAATTAACATTTTCATTTTAAATCATATATCCAATTTTTGTGAAACATAAATTTGAATTTTGTTGACGTTGATGATTAACATAAATGTATATACCGAAAATATTTCCAATAAATATTTTAGACAAATCTAATGCAATATCTCGAATGAATTCGTGCCCCAATCTGTGACTGGGAGGATCAAGAGAAAAGTATGAAGTGATATTTATATTAAAATAATTTTTTTTTATTGAAATATGTTGACCTTAATGTGATATCAATTATTTGTGATAATATTATATATTTTATGTTATAAATTAAATTTGTCTTTTTTTTTTCTTTCAATAAAATAATGTTAATATTAACGTCATTTGTGATAATATTATATATTTTATGTTATAAATTGAATTTGACTTTTTTAAATTTTCCTTCCAATAAAATAGTGTTAATATTAACGTCAATCACAATGTTGTTGTAATCACATCCATAAAGGAAATAAATGAAACTAGAAAATTAGGAAAACTAGAGATATCATTTATCATTTAAAACATGGTTGCAATATTTACCCTACCATGTAATATAATCATTGAAATACAATGTGATTCACTCAAATTGATATTCACTAAAATTGAGTTTGCTCATTCTAAATAATAATAATAATAATTATTATTATTATTATTATATGTTAAATTTATAAATATTAATTTAAAATTAATAATAATAATGTATTTTAAATCTATAAATATTAATTTAAAATAATTATTAATATATAAAGATATCTTATAATAAAGATTGATTCTAGCATTCATATTTGTGAAATAAGTTTATAAACCAAATGTTTATTTTATTGGAAGTAATCAAGGTTGTCAAGGTGAATACATATCCAATGCCATACATACTTCTTCACAATTTCTTACCGTATTAAGTAAAATGAATTACCACTGATGAATTTTCAACTATTAGGAATTGGATCTCACACATAGATAGACGCATACATATGTAATCAAAGTTGTCAAGGTGAATACATATTCAATGTCATGCATACTTTTTCACAATCTCTTACCGTATTAAGTAAAATGAACTACCACTGATGAATTTTCAACTATTAGGAATTGGATCTCACACATAGATAGGCGCATACATATGGACCACACCAACCCTTATGACATAGTCTAATGGATATGGCTTATCTTCATGTGAAGATATGATAATGATAAACCATCATTGTTACAAAGTCAATTGAGTATAGTTTGGATGGTTGAGAATACTAATTGTTATCCTCTCCACTTGGATTCAATCCCTTAAAATGACATGAATAAGTATAATTTTTATGGAATTTTGCATTTTGATTGTATAGTTTCAGCAAAGTCTAAATATGCTTCTATTTTTATGATTTTGTTTTACTATTTTCCCTAAAGTCTAGTTACAAATTTTTAGAATCTCAAATTTCAATTATTGAGATTTCACAATCAAAGTGAAATAGGAGTTTTTGTTCTCTCCTTCCAACTTGTTCTCTCATTCCTTTGACAAAAAATAATATTCCTTCCTCCATTAGCAGAGCCTGTTTAGATAGTTGATTTGCATCCTTATTGAATTCCCTGTAAATGTGTTGTATTTTTAGGTTATGGAATCTGCTACTCATCTGACACATTCTGGTCATCCAAGGTTGTAGAGAGATCACCTGCAATTTTCTTTATAAGAAAACCAATCAACAATAACTTTGGAATCTCCAACCAACTGTAGCCTATAAACCTGCTTATGAAGAGAGAAATACAAAAGACTCCATAGTGCTAGTAATTCTCATCTAGTATTTGTTCCCATGCCTCAATTCATTTTAATACTGAATATATCCCCCTCTGGACATTTTAGCACTGCACCCGCTCCACATTTATCTCCATTTTGTGAAGCCCCATCAAAAAAACCCACTGCCAGATTTGTTTCAAGCATAGGAGGACGAATTACTCGTTGTGCCTGAATAGTAATAGTTTTGTAAAACTCACCGAGATCAAGCAAAAATCGATTGATTGCCTTATGCACAGAAAGTGGATGATTCTCAAAGATAATTAGATTTCTCTGTCTCCAAATTTCCCAGCAAATATAACAAGGTAGCTCCCACCAATTGTCCTTTTTCTTATTCCAACTCTGAAAACTTGCATTGATCTGTCCACCTTCCCACTTTTTTTGAGACTTAAGAACTTTTAGTAGATTAATCTATACTTCTTTTGTGAAGGGATAGTTTATCATTAGATGATTAATTGTTTCCTCTTCCTCTCCACAAAGGAAGCATCTACTTGGACCAACAAACCCCCTTTTTATCAGATTATCCCATGTTAGAATTTTATTTTCTATCATCATCCAATGAAACAGTTTGATCCTTAGCGGGATCTGCCAATTCCAAATATCACTCATCCATTCCTTTTGATCTTCTTCCACATTCTCTAGAAATTGTACCTCATAAGCTTGTTTTTCATAAACTTTCCCTAGATTATTGTCCCGAGAACAAACTATTTTATCTCTTTCATCAGTTAAGGTAAATCATGAGTGTTTTAATCCCCTGACATAGTTCTCCCATTCCCTTTTTTGTTCACCAAATAATTCAAGGGACTCTGGACTCTTCCAAATAAAATTGTGTGCAACCCAGGGTCAACTGAAAATACCTAGTCTAGAGTAAAAATACCTTTTGAGTGTAGCAGGGAAACCAAATTTTCAAACAATTTGTAGTAATATTGTGATCCTATCAGTGGATCCAAACCAATTCTTATATCCTTTCCAGATCTTGGCTTCCAAGCTAACCAATTAGTGACAATAGATAGAGAATCATAAAGTGCTTTCCAACAATTTGACATCCCTTTCACATTTGAATTCCCTTTTATAAGCCAATCATTCACAAAGAGTGTTTTTTGATATTTTTTTATTAATTACTTCATGCCACATCCCATTACCAAACAGACTCCTCCACAGGAATTTTGTAGCCAGTGCTTTACCAAATTTGAAGATGTTTTTAAAGCCCCAACCTCCACACTTCTTGGGTTTTGTAAGCCTGTCTTATCTTACCAAATGGAAACTTTTTGTCTCTTTGTTTCCCGACCATAGGAAACTAAACACCCTCCTTCTAATTCTATTTAATATCATTTTGGGTATCTTTTCCATAGCCAACCAGTACACTAAAATCCTTTCCAAAACTGAATTAATCAAAATAAACCTTCCTCCCAAAGTAAGCCATCTATGACACCAGTTGTAGATTTTTTTTTCCACTCTTTTAATTAACCAACACCAATCATTAATCACATACCAATTTAGTTTTAGGAAAAAATCCAAGTATTTAAAACCATCATCTAAAGGTTTTACCTCATAAGGTAGTAAATCCTTCAAGGGTATTAATTCCTCTGCAGTCCAGCCTGCTTCCAAAAATTGTGACTTGAGTGCACTGTAAGCCATTCCAGTTGCATTGCTAAATAATTCTAATACCTCATTTATCAATCCCCATTATGTCAAAGATCCCCTACCAAATAGAATAGTATCATCTACAAAAAGTGGATGAGTAATTCTAATCCCTTTCACTATTTCAACTCCTTTAATTTTGTCATCCTCCACCAACTTATTTAAAAATCTACTAAGGCCTTCTACTATAAGTAAAAACAATAAAGGAGACAAAGGACAACCTTTTTTGAGCCTTCTTGTACTTCTAAAAAATCTAGTAGGGATTATGTTGATTAAAACTGAGAAATTTCCTGAACTGACACACCCCATTATCCAATCAGTTGCTTCTAAATTGATCCCAATTTCCAGAAGGACTAGTCTTGGGAAACTCTAGTCAACCCTATCATAAGATTTTATCAGATTTAATTTTAAAATCAGATCTTTAGATTTCTTAGTATTTATACTATGTAGTGCCTCTTGTGTTATTCCTAT